>APFE031325607.1:106222-154907 GCA_000404065.3 Pinus taeda | reverse complement strand
TGCATGCAAGCTGTGGAGAATCTCTGTGATTAGGTCCATAATTTCCTTGCTTCCAATTTGCGTTATAGGATGAGTTATCTATAGCTATTAAGAGAGGGTCGAGACTCCCTTAAGATTTTGTGCATGAGGTCGTGAGGGTGTAATGCTAGCTTAGTAAGGGCCGAGCTCATTTGGAATGGAGCAAAGGAGATTAAGATGACCTTATGTCGAGTTTGGGAACTGATATGATGGTGATGTGAGGGCCAAGTTCCTTGAGGTGATGCACAAGTTTTAAGGGAAATCTGAATTCTAGTTAGGGCTTAGTTTATATTACATAGGACTAAGTTCCTTGCAAGCAGAGCAAAGGTTGCAAGGAGGATACGTGGCTATGTTTTCAAGGAGAAGAAGTGCTGGGTTGATGAGGAGTAAATGTTTATCCAAAAGGTGTTTGAACTTTGGACAGTGTGTTATCTTGCCCTAAACTCTGTGATATTTGGTGTGTCAAATTCATAGATGTGTGGGTTGCCAAGAAGCCATACGTTTTGTTATCTTTGGAGCAACAAAGAGATAGTTTTAGGGTAGACTTATTGTGCCCTAAGTTTGGTGAGTTCAGGAAGAGATTCATTTGTGTGAAGGTAGCTTGAGAAGACCCTACGAAGAGTGATCTAAGGAGCAGCTAGACATTGTTAGAGGGCAACCTGCGTTCAGTCATTCTAGGAGCAACTAGAGTGTTGATAGAAGGTAGATTGGTCAACTGAAGATACAAACAATTTTGAATTTGCAGAAGTACTTGTGAACGTTCTTTCAACAAGTAAGTCAGTGTGTCTTGTTCAAGGGAAGTTTGATTGTCATAATTTGTTGACATCAAGCCCTAGTTGTTCTTGTATCAAGGCTAATTGTAAGGGCCATGATCCATAGTATGGGAGCCCTTACGTTTGTTGTATTGAAGTTGTAATATAACAAGTTTTGGGTTGAAAAATTCTCTCGTGTACTACATTGATTCACTATGTACATTTTTCGCTATGAAAAGTGCTTGTGTTGTAGAATTTTAGTGTGTTTGTTATTGTGTCTTGGACATAAATCTGATTCTGAATTGCCAAGGAAACATCAACATGGTATCATAGCTACTTTGAAGGGACAATTGAATCAGAGTGTGCACGTCGAAGCAACTTTAAGGACCCGTGAAATTGCCTACACATGGAGCAAAAGGTTCAACTGAGAACATAGAAATGTGGTCTTGATTGGCCAGGTGATGAGATAGGCTGGGAGTTTTGGTGGATTGGTGGGGAACCTGGTGAACAACAATTTGTTCTGTGGCAGGTTATAGATCATGGACTTCCGATGACTTGTCAAAGATTGTTGAGACCACTGAAGAGGTGTTATGAACGAGTTAGCTTCGTGTGAAGGACGAGATAATAGCAAGCTAGTATCTTCATTGGGTTGTGAAGCTTCACATCCGACATTGGAGTCATGTGCACGTGAGGTATTTGACCCAAGAGGATGAGATTGCTTGTTGAGTTGAGTTACGATGGTCTAGAGTGATTATACCCAGTGTTCGACCACAACCCACACTGACTTTGGAAGGATACAAGTTCAGTAGTAGGGTGAGCCAATGAAGGTCGTATAGACTTAGAGGGATTCTAACTTCAAAGGGAGATTACGAAGGATTGTCAACTGCGCTATGGAAGTTTGAATCATCAGGTTTTGATGATATCGAGGCAAGGACACTATTAAGAATATAGTGTGGTTCATCCTATATGGTTGCTGCAGTGGTGGACACCAGAGATTGGGCTAGTGTCGCTGATGATGACAATATACTTCCGAGTAGTGGAAGTGCCTCCCTCGCTAAGAGGGAGTGTTGAAATGTGTAGCTTGGGAGGTACTCCCACAACCCCTGGGGTATTGGGCTTGTGTGGAGATGACCGATGGAAATGGAGCTTCGTGGGTAATGTACCCAAGTGGTGGGTTTCGTACCCAAAGTTGTGGGAGCAAGACCAAGGTGAAAATTGATTGTTTATTCATTGGAAGCATGAGGGGCACATTTGAAGGGCTAAGGGGCACTTAGGGCTTCAATGATGTGGGTCAAAGTCAAATGAAATAATTTTATTTCTATGGAAAATGGTCTTTTGCCTCAAGTTTTGCTTAGGCCGACTTGAACATAAGTTATGACCCTTGGTGGAAAGGGACACCACTTCATATAAATAGAGATGAGGTTAAGATCGTTTGATACGTCACAAGAGCATATCTTCTCAAGCAAAGACAAGCCAAAGTAGTCGCTAACCTCAAGAGTCGAGCTAGATAGGAGAAGGAGGATGTGTTTTGGTTTTGTTTTGTCTCATGTTTTGGTACATGTCAAGAGGAGGGAAGTTGGTTGAAAGTTTGTGCATGGTTCTCTGATCAAGGACAAAATGTTTTGTATTTGAGCTATGGAGAATCTCTATGATTAGGGTATGAAATTTTTGTGCTTCCAATCTATGTTGTTGAGACTCACTTAATATTTTGTGCATGAGGCCGTGAGGGTCTAATGCTAGTTGAGTAAGGGCCGAGCTCATTTGGAATGGAGCGAAGGAGATTAGGATGACCTTATGCTGAGTTTGGGAGCTGATATGATGGTGATGTGAGGGATGGGTTCCCTGAGGTGATGCATAGGTGTTAATGGTAGTCCAATCTTTGAGTTAGGGCTGAGTTTATCTTACATAGGACTGAGTTCCTTGCAAGCTGAGCAGAGGTTACAAGGAGGACACGTGGCTGTGTTTTTAAGGAGAAGAGTTGGGTTGATGAGGAGTAAAGGTTTGTCCAAAAGGTGCTTGGATAACGTGTTATTTTGCCCTAAACTCTGTGATATTTGGTGTGTCACATTCACAGGTGTGTGGGCTGCTGAGAAGCCCCAAGTTCTCTCATCTTTGGAGCAGCAAAGAGATGGTTTGAGGGTAGACTTATTGCGCCCTAAGTTCAATGAGTTCAAAAAGGGATTCATTGGTGTGAGGGAAGCTTGAGAAGACCCTATGAACTATGATCTAAGGAGAAACTAGACATTGTTAGAAGGAAGCCTATGTTTAGTCATTCTAGGAGCAGCTAGAAGGTTGATAGAAGGTAGATTGGTCAGCTGAAGATACAAGCAATTATGAAGTTGCATAAGTACTTGTGGGCAGGATAAGAGGTGGCAAAGGACTTGCAAGGTGTTCAAGATATGTGCATTGAAATGGCTGGTGTGAATGTTCCTTTAGCAAGCAAGTCAAGTGTGTCTTGTTCAAGGGAAGTTTTATTGTCATAAGTTGTTGACATCAAGCCTTATTTGTTCTTGTGTCAGGGTTAATTGTAAGGGCCATGATCCTTGGTATGAGAGCCCTATGTTTGTTGTATTAAAGTTGTAATATAAAAAGTTTTGGGTTGAAAAATTCTTGTGTACTACATTGATTCACTATTGTACATTTTCCGTTATGCAAAAGTGTTGATGTTGTGGCATTTTTTGTTGTGTTTGTGATTGTGTCATAGACATAAACAAGATTCTAAATTGCTAAAGAAAAATCAACAAAAAATACAATGTAGGGGATTTCAAGCCATATGCACAATAATCTAGGGGGCATAGTGTAATGTCCCTTGGGGGAAAAGTTATCCTTAGGGTTGAAAAGAGCACATGACAAGATTTGTATTCTAACTATTATCATGGTAATCTCTTAACTTTCACAGACAAAGATAATATTGAATGCAATGAACGATGTAACCAATATTTCACTCCATCGACAACTCATACACATGAAGCTAATCCAACATTACATAAATGGGTTATAATCACATAGTCCTTCCAATATCACACTAAAGTTTAGTTTCACAACAATTGTTAGCAAACCCTACCATCCCATTACTATTGGTCTGACCTTACAACTAGCCTCAATAGTTAGCCAAACTTTGTTGGCTCTTGTTGTCACGTTACTGCTAGAGTCAATTCAACCAAACTTTGTCTTGCCACAGATAATACCACAAAGATATTTGAGGCTGCAAACAAACCTCAAGGACGTCCTACTACCACAAACCTGTCTTAGGAATGATTATGTTGTCACAAAGATAATCAGCTGTAAAATAATTTCTCATGTAGGGTCCACGACCATCAACATGGCCTTAGGGGGTATTCTGCCACCACAAATTTTACCTCAATGGTGTGCCGCTGCCAAAAGTATTCTTGTAGGATTAGTTCGCAACCACAATAAGGTCTATTCAAACCTTCGTTGTCATAGAGGAATCCTTCAAGGGTGATTCGCTGTCACAATTAAGCCTTAAAACCTTTTGTTGCCTTAGTTCCAAGCCAGGGAACTTCGTTGCCAATGATTTACCCAAAAATTAATGTGTTGTCATAAGAAACCACCCTCAAGATGGATCTTTGCCTCAGGTAGAGTAAAATACCCTCCTTATATTATATTCGATCTTAGGAACCCTTTGTTGCTTTAGTCCTAGCCTCAAAAACCTTTGATGCTTCAGTGCTAGCCTTAGAACCCTTTGCTGTCTTAGACCATGCCCTAGAATACTTGCTTTCACAGGTTTTCTAACTCAGAATCCTTCTTGTCACAAGATAGATGAATGTTGCCCCAAAACTTATTCTAAATAGAGTAAAGAGAAAGGATTGGCTAGGGTGGAATCTTTCACCACTGAAATCAATAACATAAAAAGGGTCTTAAAATCCTCCAAGAGCCTCAACTCAAAAATCAGAAAGATATAAATGATTCTCCTCTCTCCTTTCTAGAGATTCCCTTTGGGGTCATCCCTCCTAAATTTGAATTTAAGTGGCTAACAATTTTACCATCATTTGCCCCAATTTTGGCCTTTATTGCAAATTTTCCTCCATTTACTCCAAATAATCTAATGTTACCCCAATAACTTTAAATAATGGGTTCCCCCCTTTACAATTGATCATAGCCTATGGGGTTAGATAGGCTAATTTGTCATTCCTTGGGTGATTAATTACAAGAGGACATTATGCACAAGCCCTGAAAGTTGAAACAAATTATCCAAAAAAGGTCTTCCACTCGTAGCATCCAGCTCCCTTGCTTTGCCAAAAATGCAAATAAAATTGCAATTTTCCTTTAATAGATGTGAGAGCTTAAAGTGGGTGCTTATGTCTTTAAAATGATAATGTCACCCCACATGGAGCAAGAAAACTCAACGATGACAATTCCCTTCTTGCAAATGAAGTGAACCATCTCAATAGGGGCCGACCTTGATCTTTAGAATATGTTAGCTTCATGCTTTCCAACAACCCTACATCTTGCAACCTCTAACTCATGATAACTTTCACGGTGTTGTTGTCTTGTTGCTTTCATTTTTGACATCTCCTAACTCACTTTAGATGATATTATAGTGGTTTTATAAGGCTTTATCTAATCAAACTCTCCTTTAAACTATATGAGAATTCACTGGAAGCAAAAGGGATGAAACCCTAATCTAAGACTTCAAGATGCTTGAAGATGATCATAAGATACCTTGAGACTCCAAGTGAGATTGAAACCAAATTCAAATGAATAGGTAAGAGAGAGCAATATTTAAACTCTCCTTTAAATTATATGAGAATTCATTGGAAGCAAAAGGGATTAAACCCTAACCTTAGACTTCAAGATGCTCTAATAAGATCATAAGATACTTGCGACTCCAAGTGAGAGTGAAACCATGTACAGATGAATAGGTACGAGAGAGTAATCTCCAACAAAGATGTCAGGTTTCCTTGTGAACCCTAGCTAACCACCCCAAGAAGGCAAGTACAAAGAGAAGAGTATAATGATGATGGTGATCAAAGGACTCTCTCCTATATATAGGAGTGAGGGAGGCCAACAATAATATCCGGGCCGAAGCCCTTATAAACAACCCACATTAAATGCTTTGTAGGACAATTCAATTAAAGTGCCTACTCTAAGAGTACATATGTGATGCTCCAAGGTGATGTGCATAATAAAGGCCCAAAGACGACGTATCTACAAATGGTGTGGTGTGTTTACATGTCTCCATCACAAGCTGACAGACGACGTATCTACAAATGGTGTGGTGTGTTTACATGTCTCCATCACAAGCTGACACAGATTCCATTGCTCCTCATAAGCCAAGTACTTGTTTGGGTTCACTCCTTGTAGGACCATTATCATAACTTATTAATCATTGAGCCAACTCCAAGCCTCCATCCAAGAATTGCATTTACTGTAATATCCCAAACGGGAAAATTTGGCAGATCCTTAGAATTTAACTCAACAAAAATTACTTCATAAAAATTTCATTCATTTAACAAAAGATTTCCATGTAAAATATAACAAATAGAACGCTGCAATTTAAGAATACGATGAGTAGAAATAATGTCAACTTTATTATAACAGATAAACTGGGGTTTACATGTTGATACAACCAATATAGCTGAGATGAAAACTGGCCTCAAGAAGCTGCTCCATTGTTGCACTGGCCTCCAAAACTAAACTGAAATGCAACTGCTAGCCGTCTTGTGAATTTTGGATGAATTCACGAAGGGAAGAGGTGAGTACTCGCCCACTTTCACTTAATCACCTGAGGGTTTCTATCCTGGGGCTACTGTTGAAGTTGGGAACTCCGGTTTCTCCAAACCTCTCCACAAGAAAGAAGCTCGAATCCAAGATGTCCGCAAATGATCTCCTCCTCCTTTTGATTGTTCTCCAATCTTCTAGAAGTGTCTTATAGAATTTAACTCACAAAAATTACTTTATAAAAAGTTCATTCATTTAACAAAAGATTTCCATGTAAAATATAACAAATAGAAAGTTGCAATTTAAGAATATGATGAGCAGAAATGATCTCAACTTTATTATAATAAATAAATCGAGGTTTACAACCAATATAGCTGAGATGAAAACTGGCCTCAAGAATCTGCTTCATTGCTGCACTGGCCCTCCAAAAATAAATTGAAATGTAACTATTAGGCTCTCTTGTGAATTTTGGATGAATTCACCAACGGGAGAGATGGGTACTTGCCCACTCTTACTGAATCACTTGAGGGTTTCCGTCCTGGGGCTACTGCTAAAGCTATGAACTTCGATTTCTCCAAACCTCTCCACAAGAAAGTAAAGCTCAAATCCAAGGTATCCCCAAATGATCTCCTCCTCTCCTCCTCTTGATAGATCTCCAATCTTTTAGAAGTGTCTTATTTTATTATTTTATTTATTTTCTAGAAGCTCCCTCGAGACTCCATCTTAGTGATTTTTTAATTTTAATTTACTTAAGTCACTTTTAACCTTTTTTATTTTTAATTAATTGACTGACTAATTAGAGTCACTTTCAATTCGGGTTGTTTTTGTCAGTTGCTTTAAGGTTTATGAGAAAAACCATGGGCAACACACGGTTTTCTCTTGTTTTGCTTCCCAATGGTTAGTTTCTTGTGGTGGCCACTGGTTTGGCTTTATTTACCATGGCTGTTGATAGATTTTCACAAGCCAACTTCAATCTGAGTGTACTCGCTTTATTGTGCTTAGTGTTGCCACTGCTTCTTGTATTCTCTTCAATTTCTTGAATTCAATTTCTAGATGTTGCTTGTCCCCGCCGCCTGGAGCGTGAAGGAAATAGTGGTCGTGATTTGTGGCTCGTGGGTGCTCATTGCTACTCATATAGCTTTATTGATTGATTTTGATTTTTTATTATTTTATGTCATATATATATATATGTTGAAAAATATGTATAGTTGAACTTAATGTCGAACCTCATAGGAACCTCATTAGAAAATTTGAATTCAAACCCGAACCGTGTGACATAGACTAGAAGCATGAAGCAAGCAGTAGAAAAGGGGAGAAATCGGAACAAGGAGGACAAGAAATAGAAGAACACAATGAGAGGAGAGCAAGGGAGAAGGAACCGAGAGGTGAACAAAGGAGAAGGCATGACAAGGAGAGGACAATCAAAGGCAAGAAGGTCTCTTGGTAGCCACTTGAAGGGTGTGTTGTGCAAGGAGGGCGCCCCACCTGAACATCATGGGGTCTGCATCCCAACGATAGTAAATCGAATTTCGGTGTCAGAAATAAGCCTTCATCATGCTGCTGAACTGTACATTTGGCATTTACTGCATTAAACTGTCACTTCTCTGCATCCAATTAACAACTGGGTTGTAGGGCATAGCACAATGGCGAAATCATTACCATGAATCTATTCGTAGCACTACAATTTCCCAAAAATCTTATAGTCGTATAATTGATGGGTTAGTTTTACCGTCCAAGAGTTAGGAACCTTGCGGACATGCCTGTGGCTTAGCCACATTCCAACAATCAAAGGCAAGAAGGTCTCTTGGTAGCCACTCGAAGGGTGTGTTTCTGCAAGGAGGGCGTCACAGCTAAACATCGTGGGGTCTGCATCACGAGGATAGTAAATAGAATTTCGGTGTCATAAGTAAGCCTCCACATCGTGCTGCTGAACTGTACATTTGACATTTACTGCATTAAACTGTCACTTCTCTGCATCCAATTAACAACTGGGTTCTAGGGTATAGCACAATGGCAAAGTCATTACCATGATTCTTTTCTTAGCACTACAATTTCCCAAAAATCTTATAGTCGTATAATTGCTGGGTTAGTCTAGCTGTCTAAGAGTTAGGAACCTTGCGGACATGCCTGTGGCTTAGCCACCTTCCAACATGTGTGGTATGGAGACCTGGAACGTTTTCATGCTGAACACTATACAATAAACTTAACCCTAGTCTCTTAGTGAAGAACAAGCAATTGTCTAGCCTCTAGGAGGGTTTTTGGATTGGCTGTTGGATGGAAGAAGACCTCCCCTGGAATGCAAACTCACTGTAGTTTCGAATTGACTAAGAACACAGTTGTAGAAGCTATTAGTTCACTACACCTCAAATTACCGCAGAAGGGCGCTAGGCACACAGGGATACATGGCTTTAGAAAACCTTGCTGATGGATTGATGTCCCTGAAGTTTGATGTATTTGTTGTGCTGCCCGAACTGATTTCTGGCAAAGAAGCCATAATTTGAGAAAGGGGATTGCCATTTCTGTACATTCTTCTGAGTGGCTCTGAAAGTAATCAAGTCATCTACCAAACAAATTAAGCTTGACCTGAGCTGAGGTCAGATGCCATTTGATTCTTAGGTCATGTCCTTACTTGTTCACCATGCCATTCTTGTTGAGGAAACGGAAGTGGAATTACCATATTTGCAGCTAGAAGGATTTCACTCATCTCAAGCTTCATAGTCTATTATCAGGCCTTTTGTCCTTTCTGTAGGGAATCCAATGTGAGATTGAAATTAAGTATTTACGTAATTGTGGCTAGCCTCATTTGCAATTCCTGTACATTCCTTGCGTTCACATTGGATACATTGGCAATATGCTGAACTCTATTATTTTTGGGTGGTAATTATACCCATTCGTATTTGAATTGAATTATTCATATGGTTTAATAGCAGGTTGTATTAGAGTTTCTTGTGACTCGTCCTGCCCCTTACCACTTGAATTGCTTGTGGGTGGAGGAAGACCTCCTTAGAAATCCCAGAATGTGCCTGTAAGCTGTATACCCTTAATCCAGAAGGGTGGAGGTGGGGAAAAACCTCTGGAATCCCAAATGCATTTGGAGGTCTGGTCAGTGGGACAGGTTCCTCATGCTAGGGGGTGACAATTGCATTACTGGCAGTTGTCAGCGGATGGGAGGAGAGTTGTGAGTCTGGTCCCATTGCCCTTCCCAGATCACACGCTATTGAGTAACCTGAGGTCTTGGCTCGCTTAAAAAACTTCAGGATTACATGCTTAGGCATGGTTAAAGGAGTGGATTCAAGACTGACAACACATAGTTTCCCTGGATATTAGCCCGAGGTACTAGAGTCTCAAGGTCTGTATAGTGCCTAGACATACAAGATTAGCTACGTGCCCTGTTTCCTGCAGTGGTTTAACTATCAGGCATTTTAGTGGCTAGTCTGTGCATCATTTTGTAATCCCCGGGAGTCATAACAAGGGATTTACTCCTGTTGTGAGCTGCTTAACACTGCCATATTAAACAGTATCTGGTAATCTTCTCAACGGTTTGGTTGTATGCCACCCCATTGTATGGATAAGTACTGACAGGACAGAACCTTTGTAGGCAACCTTAGTTTGCAGCCTACTGTCTAAAATGGAACCTATCATCCAAAAATACAATACCCTTGCATGACACAACATCACAGTAAATAAATTGATTGCTTTCAGCATGGATGGTACATGTGAGGTCATTGATTCACTGCCCTGTTTTACCACAGAAGCATAAGGTAGCATTACAATATGCAGTTAGCAACGTCATAAGCTATTATTAGACTCATCGGAAGCTAATTCATGTGATGCTACTGGTGATTCTCACTAGGCATCATTGGTTACCCCATGAATTGCAAGTACAGGCTGCATGGATAGTGGTACTCTTATAGGTATTGAAATAAGGCTAAGCACCAGTATGCCACTTAACATCAGTGTGTTATATCCAGCATTAAAAGGCATTTGAGTTCTTAATTCAAGCCTAATGAAACAATAATGTGGCTTACGATTGACCTCAGTATCTCATGCACAAAGATCACAAGCCTACTATTTTTTCTGCACTTGTCCCTAATTGTTTCATAATTTAACACGCCTTATCAGTGGTTGCATAGCTAGTATGAATAGACTAAATCTAGCATGGATACTGCTAGTCAAACAACCATATTTGGTGCATGTACTAGATAATTTACAGTGAGGTAAATATAGCCATAAGACCCCTGATATAATAAAGGCTTTTTCTATCAATGTGCTCACAAAATGTTTTCTGTGTTGGATTTTTTTTTTTTTTTAAAGGGACTCGTTATGTATATCTAGAATATAATACAATAGGATCTTCATGTCAATTGAGATCAGACCTTTAGATCAAGTAACCATTGAATGTGAGGAAGTCAACCCAATTATTATGATGAAAAGCAGCTGACAAAATTTTCAAGATAATAAACTAAAATGAATATTATTAGTGTTTTGTTTCTTCAGATTGCATTGATTCACTTAGATGGCAGACTTATTGTAATGAAACCAAATCGACCACATTTGCAAAATCAGAAAAATAAATCATTTCTTTCTCTCTTAAATGGCAGATTGTAAACCAATTAGGCAGTATTCATTGTTATTGAATGGATGGGAAATAATTGCCTAGATATAATACAATAGGATCTTCATGTCAATTGAGATCAGACCTTTAGATCAAGTAACCATTGAATGTGAGGAAGTCAATCCAATTATTATGATGAAAACCAGCTGACAAAATTTGCAAGATAATTAACTAAAATGAATATTATTAGTGTTTTGTTTCTTCAGATTGCATTGATTCACTTAGATGGCAGACTTATTGTAATGAAATCAAATCGACCACATTTGCAAAATCAGAAAAATAAATCATTTCCTTCTCTCCTAAATGGCAGATTATAAACCAGTTAGGTAGTATTCATTGTTATTGAATGGATGGGAAATAATTACATCTAGGCATTAATCTCAATCCATTTAAAATTTCTTCCCTTGATGGTGTACTGTCTGTAATCTCTTATTCTTGTTGATGAGTGGTAACAAGCTCAAGGCCAATATATCACAAAATTATTACCTCGTTACATCAACCATTTGCTGTGTGTGCTCAAAATCTTTGCCAGCGATGTCCTTTTTTTACCCATTTAACGTCAGTGTATATTTGCTAGAATATACACTTTAAGATGGTGTTAAGATAGTGTTGTGTGCTAAATGCATTAGTCATACAACATGGTGTCAAGATATATAATTAAGTGCTGTGTGTTGAATGTATTATTCATTTAAAATAAAATAAAATAAAATTAGGGGTTGTTATAGATTCCATGGAAAGCACATTATAGTGATGAGTTGTTCTAAGATGAGTATGAGGTCTGGAAATGCAAACCTATAAAGAGACCAACAAAAGTCTGCCAAAGTCGGAAGTTTGATGCTTGGATGTAAGATATATTCTATCAATTTTCTTACAATCTCGTTTGGGATCAATGGTTTTCTTTGGCAACATTCTTAGTTTGATGCTTGGATGTAAGATATATTCTATCAATTTTCTTACAATCTCGTTTGGGATCAATGGTTTTCTTTGGCAACATTCTTATAGACCTCAGCTAGAAGAAATGACTACCTAAATGCTTGGTTGAAAAGTCTTGTATCAAAGTTGTGATCCACTCCTTAGTCAGATCACAGGAATGTATCAAAGGATAATTATGATGACTATTGAAGGAGCCACGTCACCTACAATTTCAGTGATGAAACTCACAATATGATCTTCAATAATACAAAAATATTGATACGCCTTCTGATCTAGGAAATTCATCTTGATATTTCAAATGACAACATCATAATTTGGGTTATGGCTCAAAGCAAGATAAGGTCAATGCTGAAAGTTGAAGTGTGAGATAACAAACCTGTGTTTTTCCTTGAAAATATTGCGTTGTGTATAGAAGCAGGATGTTGAAAAGCTCAATGCTGAAAGTTGAAGTGTGAGATAACAAACCTGTGTTTTTCCTTGAAAATATTGCATTGTGTTCAGAAGCAGGATTTTGAAAAGCTCATGAAAGTATCGATGCCATTTGTTGTCATGAATATTACCTTCCTAAGTAAAGGACCTGGAAGATGCAGTGCATTTGGCTATTGCTGGTGCCAAGGACATTTGAAGGATGGGACCTATTTTTGTTCAATCTTGAAAGTTAAGAATTCGAAATAAGGAAAAAAAGATCACCGCCAAAGCACATTGTGATGGAGCAAGTTCACCTTTTGACATAACAAACTTATAATGAAGAAAAAGGCCGAGTCCTCTTTTAAGTTTAGAGACAAAAGTACTCTCAAGAACGACGAGTCATTTGCAAAACTGAATTATTACTGAAGGATGAGCTACTAGGATTGAAAAGGTCAAAATCAATGTTCAGCTGAAAATACAGAGTTGTAGGAATATCCTTACTAGTACTGCTGAAATAGTAACCAAGTATGCTATGAGTCTATCATATTTATCTCTTGACGAAGATATCTCATTGGAAGATCCATGATCTTGACTCATTCACTTAGTTTGATATCAAGATGAAATATCCTTTGATTGTTTTTCGAGGCATTGGGACTCTATGAATTTTTTGGACATTTGGTTATGAAAAGGAAAATTGGCACATTACAAACTCTGATTGGACTTGCAAGGGGTGTAAAATGTAACTAGGATTTATCCAAGAAGTCCTGAAAGTAAAAATCTTAGGGTTTGTAGATAAAACCCTAGATCTAGATTAACATTTTCGCTGAAAGAAGAAACCCTAGCCTATGCAAGGAAGGAATGGCAGCATGTTGATGATGATGTTGATGATGAGGACAAGGATGATAAAATTGCAAGATGGATGCAAGAAGGCTATGATCAAGAGGGAGCTAACATTTCCTATGATCCTCAAAAGATAGATAACTCATTTCCTATGATCCTCAAAAGATAGATAACTTATATCTCTCTTCCTTGATTATTGTTGTTAGCTAGTCTCTTGTCTATGTTTCTCTTTGCTAGGTTATAATCGTTCTTCCGTGACCTCCTAGTGAGGATTACAGGTACATAGCAAAGGTTGCCAAGACTCTAGCAGCAGATGGAAGAAGGGAAGAACAAAGTAAAGCTTGTGACAAGAGGATATTCCCAGAATTGGTGATGTGTTGAAACCTGAGAGATATTATACTAGATGTGATCTGAGCTTAGAGGGAGGAGGCAGAGTGACAAATATGAAGTATACCTTGATTGTGTCAAAGGGAAGTCAGTGGAGATTTCCAAATAGATCTACACGATCTAGGATGTAGCAGATGTCAATGTTACTACAAAATCTAGTAGGCTTTGGAGAGGGACACCCTGCAAGGCTAAAATCTAGACTAGGTGCTAAGAATGGGGTGGATGCCTAATGTCACCTTTGCCAAAGCCCCTGCCCTTTACGAACTTTCATTGATGGGAGGAGTCCCAGTACGAGGGAGATCACTTAAAATGGATATGATAGGTATAAGGTACAAGATGATCAAGCTACGACTCATTCAAAAGAGAGACTCAATAATGTTTTAGAGCTTCAAGGAAGAAAAACACTCTCTAAGAAAAGCCTTAGAAATCAAGGTTCAAGACCTAGGGTTTTGAGGTTTTTCAATAGTGATAGGTATTCACAAGGTCAAGAACAAAGAGAAAGGGTTCCTTGCAAAGATAATAAGTTATTCCAAGGCTTTGAAACCCTTAAGAAAGTCCTCAAGTTGAGGGAGAAGAAACTAGGGTTTCCTTCCTAGGGAAAATTTGAGTGGATACCCCACCAAAATGATAGGTCATGTATCCAAGACCCACCTCTTGATGTTTAGGTTCTCAAACCACCAAAAAGCCTCCTCACTAAAATTTTGTTCCAAGCCCTAGTTTTTTTCTCTAGCCTCAAAAGGACCAAATTTAAGGAGATAAATTTATGGAGAAAATCAGGGAAAATTTTAGGGGCTAATATTCGTAGGTGGGCTAATAATCCATGCTTTTTCCAAAAAAAAGATTCATTAATTTCCATTTTTCTAAAAATTAATTCACCCAAATTTTATAGTATAAAATTGTTTTACCTTAAAAATCACTAATATTATATATTTTCGAATATAAAATAATTATAAATATAAACATTTTTACAAAATTATCATCAAACATATTAAAATTTGGATATTAGAGACTAGTAAGATTCGCCAAGATTGCTAAACTTTAAGATAAACTTTCATCCTTAAAATTTTTCAAAGACTTGGACTAGTGGCTTGTCCTTTAGGCATATGGAGTCAAAGACTTGGACTAGTGCCTTGTCCTTTAGGCATATGGAGTGAAGGATGTGATAGATAAGCCAAATTTGTTGCTAAGGAGGCTGAAATTTCATGCCCTTGTTGAAATTTGATACCGGAGAACAGGTGGTTCCCTTAGGCTTTGATCTTTGGCCTAGGGAAAAGTGTCCAAAAGATTTTAATTTTTCTCCTAAAGTGACTTTATAATTTTTATAAAGTTAAAATCTAATTTAAAAGTGACTTTAAGTGATAAAGTTCCTAAGTCTAATTTTAAAGTGACTTTTATAAAGTCAATGAAAAATTAGAAAGGAAAAGTGACTTTGGAAATAAATGACTAAGTGGGTCTTTATTAAAGTGGGTGAATTAAAAAATAGAAAGTGAGATTTAAATGTCATTTAATCTTTAACCATTGATCTAAATCTATCTCAGCCATTGGATTTAGGGATCACCCAAAAGTCATTTAGGGTTGGGTTAAAGGAGGAAAAGGAGGAAAAGATCATTCATTCTTTCATGAGCAGATTGGGAGAAGGAGAGCAAGAGAGCAAGGGAGATTTCTGGACAGGAAGGAGAAAGAGGCAACAGTTTGGCACACATACTAGGCAGCTCTTCAGCAAATCAGAACAGCAGAAAGAACAAGCATACAGATGAAAGAACCAGCAATAAAAGGCAGATTTTTGCTGAGCAAACAGCAAAAGGCAGATTTGTTTTGCACAGAAATCGAGGCAGCTGATTTTCTGCACAAAAATCGAGGTTCGTACAGCCTATCCGTACCGTCCGTACATCCTGTCTGTACCGTCAGTACAGCCATCTGTACCGTCCATACGACCGTCTGTACCGTTCGTACAGTTGCTGTACAGCATTGTGTTACTGTTTGGAAATTTCCAGTGGGCTGTGAGGCTCAGAAATTGAGATAAGTTGGAAATTTGTTCGCTGATTTTTGCTGATTTTCGCTGAAATTTCACTGTAAAAAGGCATTTTCCATAAATAAAGAAGAGCTCTCAAACTGGTTTTCCCCAAGAGTTGTAGGGGGTTTTTCCAGGGTCACGTTGACCAAAAATATCAGTGTTTTAATATGTTTTAATGGCTGTTTATTATTGCTGATTTTTATTTCTGCAATTTCCAGCATTCTGTAAATTTTCCAGAATTTGTGTTTTCAGCAATTTTTTTAACCGGGGTGGGAAAACAGAAATTTTTACAAGGCCAAGGCAGCGAGGGAGTTAAGGTCTGATTCAAGGCTAACCAAGCTGTTGTTAGAGGGCCGAGGAGCTGAGCTTGGAGGCTGAGTTGAAGAAGGGTGAGCACAAGTTTGTTTGGGGCAGCGAAAAGGTAAGGGAAGCCTATTTTGAGTGGGCTATGGGTGACAGCATGGGACTATGGTAGGTCGTAGTCCTAACCACCTCAAAACAGGGACAGTGTGGAGAGTTTGAGGGTTCAAACATGCCCAAAACAGCAGCGTGCTAGGGGAGGCATCTCATGAGGGTGTGCCGCAGTTTTCCTGAGGGTTGTTCAAGCACTATGTAAGGAGTTTAGGGTTTCCCTAGTGCCCAACCAAAACAACCACAAGCAAGCAAAATACAAACATATTTGGAGCAGCATTTGTATGGTGTGTTGGCAGCTAGATACAAGGGACATCAAGGTCACTTGGTGGAGAAAGCAATAGAACAGCAATCAAGGACATTGTCCAACAAGGCTACAATGGGACAACAACAATAGCATAGTGCTGCAAACTCATTAGGACAGCAGCAAGGTACTACATGCCAAGTGGGACAGCTAGGCAATGGTGCTTGTTGGAGCATAGAAAATGGGACAGCAATATGCCAAACATGGAATGACAATGTCACTAACAATGGGACAACAGTATGCCACATGGGACAACAGTATGGTGTAGCTATGGCACATGGGATAGCTGTGGCAGCGTGGTGCAACAATGACACATGGGACAGTAGTGGCAGCGTAAGGTGCAGCAGTGTGATGTCTGCAGCATGGTTATGAGGTCCAGCATAGTGATGATGAGTGTAGCATGGTGCAGCATGATGATGAGGAGAAGCACAATGATAGGTGCAGCATGGTGATGGAGTCCCCTGGAGAATCAGTTGAAGCAGCGTATCTTCAACTGAGTTCAGCTACCTCATGTATCATCTACTTAGAGATGATCTATGCTCTTATTTAGATAAGTCAAAGTGTTGACTTATGTTGTATATGTACTATCTCTCTCTCTCTCTACTAAACTATTGAAGAACATATAAGAAAAATTGATGCAGGGTTTCCCCACATTGGGCTTTGTCCCTGGCTAGCGCCACATCTTGTGTCCTCTTATCTTGGCTTGTCTTCTGCAATTTATGTTTATGTTCTATCTGCAATTTACTATTATGCTGATGTGATTGCTAATCCAGAAAAGATATTGAGGTAACTGTGAAAATTGAAATAAATTGCTTTGAGCATAGAACATACCTAAAATTAACATGGTATCAGAGTTGAGTTGAAGACAAAGCCCAAGCAAGAGTGAAAGAGCAATCACCGAAGACAGTTGGGAAAGGACAAAAGGCTCAATGGATTCCTCATCCCTCTTCAAATTCACCAAGGGTGAAGTCGAAGCAGAGAATTTTATCAGAATGGTGCAGCGGAAGCTTCTGATGGCCTACCTAAAGATAACTTCAATGGGAAGTCCGAATCTAAGGGTGGAAGGAAAGGCAGATGCCTTGGTTGTAATAAGTTCGGCCATTATGCGAAGGAGTGTCTGAATGGTAGGGACACATCACTTGATGATGATAACAATCATTCTCGGGACATCTTCAAAGATCGGAGGAATGACAGGTAATGCTGGTCATCAAGGAAATAGTTGACTCTTCAAAGAAAGTAAGGAAACCCAAGTATGAAGAATCAAATGTTGTTTCTGATAAGATAAAGTAGCATTATCTCATATTGGCCCTCTCCTCCAGACTCTTTGGGAATCTGGCTTATCGATTATAGTGCTTCAAGGCACTTCATCGGATAAAAGGGTGCTCTCTCTAATTTGGTAGAGATGGAAACAATCACGGGATTATACTTGGAGTCAATGCCACCTATCCCGGAAAGGGTGCAGGGAATGTTACCCCTCAATTGAATAAGGGTAACTCGATTCACTTAAAGAAGCTCTTTATGTACCTAATCGCAAGAAGAACCTGGTGTCCATTTCAGCAATGGAAGTCCAAGCTTTCATAGTGGCATTCATCAATGGAAAGGTACGTGTTTGAAAATAGAATTTTCAAAGATGCTTTTACTCATGGGTTCAGGGTTGGCAATTTGTATCAAGTTGCAAGATCGTCCATTGGGGACCATGTCAGTTGACACATCTCATCTATAGCACCGAAGGTCTACTTATTATGGGGGCCTACCCGATTTGAGTCAGATGGTGACAGGGATGCCTGAATTCAAGAAGAGCATGAAGGTACATGTATGAGATGTACCACAGGAAATTTTTTACAAGGGGACCATTCCCCTCATGTAGCAGGTCCACAGGTTTGGAACAACCTGAGGGGTTTGAAATTCATGATCACGAATCTCATGTATGCATATGAAAGAAAGCCCTCTATGGCTTGAAGCAAAACACCCCGGGCTTAATATGAGAGGATTGATAGTTGTCTGATGAAGCTTAGATTCACTAGGAGTGAAGCCGATCCAAACCTTTGCTTGAAGGTTGTGGTTGATAGACCTCTCATAATGGCACCTTATGAGGACGACCTCTTTCTGACAGGTGCAGACCCTCTCATTTGCAGAAGTAAGGAGTTGGATTCCGGATTTAGAATGGTAAACTGCAAGCCCATGACTACCTCGATGGATCTTAACTTTCAGAAGTTATGTAGTAGCAATGCCAGACCTTCTCTGAGTTTCATAAACTCATACTAGCATTGATGTTCTTGGTGAACTTCCGTCCGAATATATGTTTTGCAGTTAGCATGTTGGGCTCATATATGGTTGAGCCTCACTGGATTGGTGCCAAGAGTCTTCTGAGATATCTTTGAGGCACAATCTCTCATGGATTGAGATACACTGCCGGAAATGTGAAGCTGCATGAATATTTGAACGTTGACTGGGAAATCAGTGTGGAGGATCGCAAGAGCACTTCTAAGTGTTGGTTCTCTTTGGGTTCTGCTTCAATATCTTGGATGAGCAGGAAGCAGAAGGCGGTTACTATAAGAATCGCTGAGACCAAATACATAGCTACGATTATGACCTCGTGTGAAGCTGCCTCGTTGCGGAAGCTCTTCAATGAGTTGTTTGTACACATGATGGATACCACCGTGATCTTCTGTGTCAACCAAAGGGGGATTCGATCATTGAGGAATCTCGTATTCCATGATTGCTCCAGCATATAGACATCAGATACTACCTTATTTGGGATATGGTACGTCGATGAGCGAGGAGCCTCCATTGCATTGAGACTGATGTACAGGTCTCAAACATTCTATCAAAGCCCTATGGAAAGGTCAAATTGGTGACTTTCCCGAACAAATTGGAGTCATTGAGAGACCCTCTTCTGAAGGTCAAATTGGTGACTTTCCCGAACAAATTGGAGTCGTTGAGAGACCCTCTTCTGAAGGTCCTGCATGATGCATGCAATGAGCTCTGGGAGCTCCTTGAGGCTTGGGGTACTCAATGGAGCAACAAGCGACCATAGGGTGACTCACCCTCCCCTAATGGTGTGTTGTTTAGAGGGTGAATGGTTCAGCCTTCCCCTGTGATACCCTGTGGCGACTTTGGGACAGGATGAGTGGTTATCCCCTCGAGGCATCCTAACCATGCAGTCTAGGACTCATGGGAAGTACTTCGCATCTGGCCAATGAGTAGGGAAATGTGGTTAGGGACCATAATAGTACTATCGATGGACACGTCGTTGTATCTACCGTACTCCCTATGCTAGGATGACCTCCATTGATCTGGGATCAGTGAAATTGATCTGGGACCAGTATGAGTGGTTTGAGACACTCTCTTGTGATATTGATTTGGGATCAATGAAACTGACTTTGGGTCAGTAACAGTGATATGACTCACTCTCTTGGAACAGATCTAGGATCAGTAAGAGTGGTATGACACACTCTCTTCATATGGAACTGACTTTGGGTCAATAGTAAATGGTATGAGACATTCTCGATCAATTCTTCTTCTTCATGGCTCAGCAGAGCAGTGCAAGGCCTTGATGACAAAGATAATACAGTCAGATAGATGGATCAGCAAATGGAGTCTCCTTAGTTGAGAGGGAGTGTTAAAATTAGCAATAAGGGCCAAACTCCATGTGGGTCATCTTATTTATGGTAGCTAATATTTTTCTTGGGTCTCCGTCTGTCTCATCGAGAGGTGTAGGATTGATCTAAAGATCATCCAATTCCAATAAGTATTCATGGAGTTATGAATTTATTTGTGTTATAAGAAAATTCGTCAAGGTGAGCCAGCAACCAAATAACCTCCACATGTGCTCAACGATTTAGTATAAAAGGAGATGACTTGAGAGTCATTTTACACACAGTTCTCTCTTGATTTCTCTCCACTTGTCTTGGGTTTTAGTGTGAGAGAAATCTAGGAGGAAGAAGCCCTAGACGTTGGAGGAAAGGAGGTTGCCTTAGCCGCAGCAAAGAAAACAGGCCAGCGAAGCCTGTCCGCAGCCTATCCGCACCTGCAAACACATACAACAAACAGTCCATCTCCATTCGACTGCGTCGTTCCTAAACTGCTAACGCTCCTTCCTCCTCCACTGCTGCAAAACTGCATTCCCCATCCTCTTGCGCTGTCCTCAGATCTCTATCCGTTAAGTTCCACTCCGCCCTCGATCCAACCCGCAGCCTCTTCCGTCGACCTGCGTAGCACCAAACAAATTTATCGATTTTCCTTGGGTCTAAGGTTAAGTTGCGTATTGTTAACTGGATTCGATATGCATGCGTAGGTTGTTTTTTTTAAATAGATTCAAGTTTTAATTTTAGTTAGGACAAGGCATGGTTAGGATTGTTTTGTTTTAGATTTATTCACGTACATTTAAATTTTTTCCAAAGTTATGATTTAAAAAAAATATATATAAACATAAAAAAGTTTTAATTTTTAGTTTTTATTTAGTTTAGGTTTAGTTATATTTGGTTTAAGCTTTTTTTTCTCTTACTTTTATTTAATTTAGGTTTCATAATTTTTTTTTTTTTCTTTTTCAATTTAAAATATCAAAATTCAAAAACAAAGGGGAAAAAAATTCATAAAAGATAAAATTTTCATTTTTATTTGTTATGATTTTAAGACTTTAGGTTTAGTTAGATTTTTTTTTTAATTTTAATTTTTTTTTAAATAATAATATAATAATAAGTCCCTTTTTTTAGGCTCAGTTAGGGTTTTTAGTTTTAATGGCTTGTTTAATTTCTAGATTTAAAGCTTTAGCTTTAGTTTTAATTTAGATTTTAAGTTTGTTTTAAAAATATATATAATAAAAAATTCATAAAATTATAAAACTTTAAAAAAGGCATAAAGAATTTGTTTTCTTATAGTTTAGGTTCTGATTTAATTTAGTTTAGATTTAATATCATTTAGATTTAAAAGTTTCATTTCGTTATATCAGCAAAATATAAAAATATTTTGGGAATTTTTTTTGCCAATTTCAGTCTTGGCTCAGGAATTTCTTAGGTTTTATCTTTTCTGCTGAGGCTAAATTTTTGATGTGGGATTAATGTTTATCATTTTCATGTGGTTAAATACGCTTGAATGATCATTTAAAAGATTAGCTATATGAACGTAATCTCTGGTTAACACTTGAAATTACGTGGTTGTTTAAGGCATTTATCTTTCGAAATTTTAATTGCTGGAATATCGTTATTGAGTTTTAATCGCTGGATCACTATTAAAGCATTGTGCATCTATCGAATATTTTGCATTGCTTGAATTATCTGATGGTAAACGATTGTTAATGAGTTCATATCTTTGCAGCATTTGATAAATAATCGTTTAGTCATTTATTTTATAAGGCACTGGTTTGTAAATTTAATAAAATCATTTTAGTGTTGGTTTCCCTTCGTGTCTCCCAACCCAACTAATTTACAGTTGGTCATCCATTTTCCTATAGGGTCTACCCCCCTTAGCCGCGGGAGACAGGCTTAAACGGAGAGATCGGGGATCAGGGTGACAGCGCCCGGTCTGAGCGTTGTCGTGACAATCTGTGCGACAACACTACCCATCCGAAAAACTCAGAGACCTGTGACCGAAATTCGATCTTTGTGGAATAGGCCGAGGTGCCCATTTATAGTGGTTTGTCCATCATATTACACTGACATAAACTTATGCATAGTTGCATCTTCAAATTGTTAACCGACATGAGTTTGTTACTCTTTTTCGAAGCCGACATGATGAGGGCTTGTGCTTATCGTTGGAGGGCTAGTTGACAATGCTAATGACTCATATACACATGCCCAAGAAGGGTTCTTCATACATGACATTGACTCTTTGACTTTTAATGACAAATCCTAAGGCTCTAAAATAAAATCACTTGCTCATGAAACTCATGAAGCAAGACTTACAAAAATAATTTTATTTTCTTCATTACATCATTTACAAAAGTCACAATTACATGTCATTATAAAGACCGAATCTAGTTACACTTTTCAATAGGGAATGTTTCAATGATCTGTGAATGGTTCAGTACTTGATTCAGTGGGTGGTTCGGTTTTACAGTGATTCAGTTAAATAATTTTGTGATTTAAGAACTGTACATGGGTTTTATGCAGAGTAAGCACGTATATACGCAGGTTCTCTTGAGAACAGTTATGTATATATTCTGAAGTTCATTTGTTTTGATTGGCTTTTGTATTCTCAGAGATTCAGTTGGTTTATAGTGATTTAGTGGTTCAATGTTTTTGACTCAGTATTTCAACTTGACATATTTGGTTTGGGCATATTGTTGATATGGGTCCAGTTTGAAAATATTATGAAAGGTGGCCTACATGTTGTTTGATGATTGTTTGACAAGTGGATCCAGTATGAAACTTTTGAAATGAGGTCCACAAGGTGTTGAGGGTTGTAGCCTTCAGTGTGGGGGTAGGAGTTCCCTTCTGGTAGGAGTCAGTAAACGAGATTAAGGGTTTGTAGCTCCCTTCCAGTGGGTTCTGAAAAACGAGTGGAGGTTGTAGCCTCCTGCAGGTGGGTGCCTGCATATTGGTAAGAGTTTGCACCAATACTAAATGTAATGAAGAATTTATAATAAGAAAGAAGACAGAGACAACGACAACAGTACTTCTCTCCCACATTGGGTTTGAACCTAAAATCCTGGTGTTCTATGTGTGTTGCTCATGTGTTGTGACTTATCTTTTCTTTACTGCATACTCGATGGTTAATGAATTAATAATGCAATGGTTAAGTTAACTTGCTGATGAATGTTATGATAAATTAAGTAAACTAGATATACGTTGTTTACATTCACTGAAGTCGCGTACATACGCTAGTTGCATGAATAACAGTAGCATACAAAATTTTGAATAAGAGTTTTTTTTTTTCAAGTGAATTAAAACACTGATTCACCCTTGCCCCCCACCCTCTCAGTGTTGTTTCTAATAGTATCAAGGCGAAAGAGAGAGCAAAGGGATGTAATCCATTACATAGGATTATTTCTTCGAACCAAAAGATAAAGATATCAACAATCAAGCTCATAAACTTTCGATGGATGGAAACCTCAAGCATATCATCCCCATCATGGTCCTTATCATTAATATCATGCTTCATGGCCACCATAAGGTCATGATTGGGAGGAAAGGGAGACTAACGACATGAGATGAGACAAGAGGCAGGTTGCTCATGATGATCATATTCACAATCCTGAAGGTATGAGGGTGTTATGCTCTTGACCTGCGAGAAGATGCCAGAATACCAAATATACGAAGAAACACAATGCAATGTTCACTTGCCTCTTCAAGGGGGAAACTTCCAATAGAGCAGGGCTTAATTACAAAATAAGACACGACGCTCCTCAATGGGGAGTCTCTATTCTTTATATAGGATTCCTACATGCAATACCATGGGTCAGTACCATGGTTCTCTTAATACCATCTATCTAATACCATGGCCCGTTTGCAACTAACTGTGGTCCCTTTCTGTAAATGCAGGTCAACCACTTACAATTATTAATATGGGCTTTATTGACTCTTTAACTACTATAACTATGACTCGACCCTATTAAATAAATAAGGCGGTTAAGGTTATATAAAAATTAGTTAATTAGTAGTTATTAGGCAAAGGGTATGATCCCATTCACCAAGAGGCACCCAAGGCAGTATAAAACCGGGGGCCTCCCACAAATTGTAATCATCTGCTATCTATTTTAATAATAATAAATGTGAATTTGCTAATTAGTTGAGTTAAATTGTGTCATTTCGTATCAGAGCAGCTCGGTCTTCGACAAATCATTGCACGACCTTGTCATTCACCGCTCACCATCCACATATGTTCGTGCGTTGACCCCTGCGTCCACTCCCCTGTGCTCACCGTGCTCCTCACTGTCGCTACATCGACTGTCCACACCCCCGTGTTCACTCGTTCTCTTCGTTGTCGTTGCATCGACCTCCTTCACGCTGCATCACCCTCAGCAAATTCACGCTGAATCCACGCCACCCCAAACACCAAGCTATCTGACCCGCGTCAATCACTGAACCAACGCCTCTGTCCATCAATCGTCCACCGAACCTTCGTCCATCAATCCCTGTTCCGTCCATCAATCGTCCACCACACCTCTGGCCATCAATCCCTGTTCCGGCGTCGACCCCGTCTTTTTTTTCCACGACAGATTAAGCGATGTAATTTATATATATATACATATATAGTTATTATAATTATATAAAAATAAAAATAAAAAACTTAGTTCAAATTAAGGAAGAAAGTTTAGCTGGCGAACAAATGTACACGCCCACAAACCCGTTCAATGTCGTCGATGACAATGACCGATTTCAACAAAAAATTGATTGATCTTGAGAATAGGATTACTAGCCATTTCGATGATTTTAACCAAAAATTACTCGATATCGAGAGTAAGGTTATCAGACATTCCGACGACATCACGAAGCTTCAAGATACGACAAATCGGATAGAACAACAGCTACAGCAAAACCATATAAAATCCAAAATGAATCATAATCAGACAATGGCAATGATAACCGTTATTTGTGACAGGATGAAGATTACACCTGAATAACTATTCCAGGATGATGGAGGAAATCAACAACACAATTCATCAAATTCAACAAATTCAGCAGATTCTCATGAAAAAACTAAGTCTCCAAAAAAATCATCCACGCACCATCAAGAAAATAGTAGCGTGACTTTTCAAAATAAGCAGCTCTAGAATTCATTCACCAATCAATACCCTCTTTTTACTCCACCGTTAGCGAAGTATCAACGAAGAGCAAAAATTGAGCTACCCAAGTTCGACGATAACGAAAAATGCAGCGTTGCGTGGCTGAATAAAGCAAAAAAATATTTCGAGATTTACGATATTGAGAATGATGATGAAAAATTTAGGCACGCATCCATGAAAATGGAAGGCGAGGCATATAATTGGTATATGTGGTGGACGACGACGACACTCACTATCAGTTGGAGAAAATTTAAGGATGTGTTATTTAAAAGATTCCAAGGTGTTAAGGAAGAAGAGTTTTTTTCAACACTCATCAGATTGCAACAAAAAGGAGATGTGGATGAATACACTCGAGAATGGGAGACCTTAGCAACATGAGTACCTGGGTTATCAGAATCTCGTTTAATCCAATCATACATCTCCGGACTTAAAACTCATCTACGAGTAGAACTTGACCTTCATGACATTACGTCGATATAAGTAGCAAGATAAAAAGCAAAAACTGCTTAAAATAAATTTGAAAAGATATTGTGGTCAAAACCAGAAAAAGTATATTCGAGACGAAGAATTCCCCAATCTATGAATACAGATAATACAAGATATGTTCCACCACATCTTCGTGAAGGCGAAAAATCTAACGTGGAAATGCAAAGGATGAAAGAAGTCAAGTGCAAACGTTGTTGCAAAAAGTGGGACCCAAAACATAGGTGTGCTAAAGGAAAAGAGACAAAGAACTTATATAACTGTGAAGAAAAAATTGATTTAAATAGTGAAGAATCAGACATAGAAGGTATAGAAGATGCCCCATAATTCTCTCCAGAATTAGATGACGGAAGCATTCTGCAAGTGTCATTATCGGCTATGACAGGTATTTCACAACCCCAGACTTTAAAATTAAAAGGACATATAAAGAAGAACAACGTAGCCGTTCTCATCGACTCCGGTAGCACCCACAATTTTTTAGACTCAACCATGGCAAAGAGACTCAACATTTTCACATTTCTCATGCCCAACATGAAGGTGATGGTAGTCGACAGTAAGAAGATTGAAAAGGTAGGGAAATGCCATAAGGTCAAACTATAGATTCAAGACTTTAATTTAGAATCTCCATTCTACATTGTACCATTAGGAAGAGTAGATGTGGTCTTATGTATCCAATGGCTACAAACCCTAGGCACTTACTCTACCAACCATCATGAGCAGTTTATAAGTTTTAAATGGGAGTGGCAGAGGTACAAGTAATACGGATTCCAAGCACCAGAAAATTAAATCATGTCATCATCCCAGATGATGAAAATGGTTCGAAAAGGAGCACTAGCTTATGTAGTACAATGTCACCAATTAGAAATGTTATCTGCAAAAGTGATCAACGCAGAGTCACCAGAAGTACAAGAGCTAATTTAGAAGCATGAAAACGTATTCCAAGACCTGCCATGAAAATGCGCCTCCTAACAGGGAAATCGAGCATACAATAGTAGTCAAAGCAGGATCAGACCCCGTCAACATCAAATTGTATCAATATCCGCATCACCAAAAGACTGAAATTGAGAGATTAATCCAAGACCTTTTAAAATGTGGGATCATCTCGAAAAGTAAGTTTGTATACTAATCCAGTGGTATTGGTAAGGAAGAAGGATGGTTCATTCAAGCTATGCATTGATTATAGAGGATTAACAAGATAATAATTAAAAACAAATTCCCAATTGCCTTTATCAACGAAATGTTGGATGAACTACACGGCACAAAATACTTCTCAAAATTGGACTTAAGATCAGGCTATTACCAAATCAGAATCAGGTTGGAAGACATACCAAAAACCCTATCCTGAACACACGAAGGTCACTACGAATTTAAAGTAATGCCCTTTGGGTTAACCAATGCACCAACAACATCCCAAGCCACTACAAACAAGTTATTCCATCCATTTCTTAGGAAGTTTGTATTAGTATTCTTTGATGATATTTTAATTTACAGTAAAACTTGGAAGGAGCACCTACAACATCTGGATAAAGTTCTTACACTACTGAAAGAGCATTAGTGCTACTCCAAGAAATCCAAATGCACCTTTGGAAAGGAAGAAGTAGAATATCTCGGACACATAATATCCTAGGAAGGAGTAAAAGTAGACCCTAATAAAATCAAGGCTATAAAGGAATGGACCAAACTTGTTACTATATCCAAGCTAAGAGGGTTCTTAGGATTGACTAGATATTACCGAAGATTTATTAAAAACTATGCACGTATAACTGCACCTCTAACAAACCTTTTAAAGAAGAATTCATTTCAATGGAATGAGGAAGCAGGAAGGTGTTTTGAAGAATTGAAGGAAGTTATGTCTATGCCCTGGTATTGGCAACTCCAGATTTCTCTAAACCATTTATCATCGAGTGTGATGCTTCTACATTCGATATAGGTGCAATGTTAATGCAAGAAGGGCATCCAATAGCTTTTGAAAGTAGGAAGCTCAATAAACGAGAACATCTTAATTCCACATACAACAAGGAAATTCTCGTTATTATGCACGCATTGACCAAGTGGAGACAATATCTTTTGGGAAGTAAGTTATTCATTCGAACAAACCATAAGAGTCTCCAGCGCCTCCTTCAACAAAAAACACTTTCCGAAGAACAACAAAAATGGATTGAAAAATTTGTCGCCTTTAACATGGAGATACTACATAAAAAGGGAAAAGACAATGTAGTAGCAAATGCCCTATCTAAGAAGGCCGAAGAACCAACATTACTTGCAATCTCAGTTGTTGTTCCTGAATGGCTTAATGAGATTCGAAGTGAGTATGCCAAAGATCCAGAAATAACTGCAATAATCAATTACCTTCCAGACAACTCAAAGTTTGAATGGAAGAACAATATTCTATGGTACAAAGGAAGAATCTATCTGAATTCAAACTCCAAGTTTAAATCCAAGATACTCAATGAGTCACATGATTCACTATTAGCCGGACATGTAGGATTCTTTAAAACTTACTACAATGCACGTCAATCATTCTTTTGGAAGAGGATGAGATGCGATATTCAAAAATATGTAGCAGAATGTGACAAATGTCAAAGAAATAAAAGTGAAAATATTACGACACCTGAATTACTTCACCCCTTAAACATTCTGAATCAGAAATGGGAATAAATATCAATGGACTTTATTGAGGGATTCCCTGTATCTGAGGGCAAGGATAAGATTTTCGTAGTAGTCGACAGACTCACCAAAAATGCTCACTTTATTGCAATGAAGAAATCAAACTCAACTAAACAAATCGTTGAGATATTTTGCAAAAATATTTATAAATTACATGGTTTTCCAAAAGTCATTGTGAGTGATAAAGATGCCAAATTTAAGCGTAATTTCTGGAAGGAATTTGTTAACCATATAGGAACCTACCTAAATATGAGTTCGCTTACCACCCTCAAACAAATGGACAAACAGAGGTTGTCAATAAATGTTTGGAAGCCTACCTACATTGTTACGCTATAGAAAAACAAAATAAGTGGGTCCAGTGCTTGCATCTCGCTGAATGGTGGTATAATTCTACTTATCATATGTTAGCAAAATGACTCCATTCCAAGTTTTGTATGGGTACGAACCTCCGAAATGGAAGGATCTAGCTACCGGCTAGACAAATCTACCAACTGTTAAAAACCAACTAGAAGAAACCCAAAAAATCGTCCAAACCCTAAAAGAAAATTTAAATGCAAGAAACCGTATGAAGCAACAAGCTGACCGAAATAGAACCGAGAGAGAATTTGAAGTTGGAGAACGGGTATTTGTAAAGGTCCAACCATACAAACAGTTGTCCTTGAAACAAAAAGGAAAAAATAAATTGGCACCGAAGTTCTATGGACCATACCAGATCAACAAAAAGATCAGCCAAGTTGCATATAGTTTAAGCCCTCCGGATAAAAGTCGTGTTCACAACGTCTTCCATGTATCTTGCCTTAAAAGGGCACTGGACGACCATCAATCAGCACAAACAACGGTTCCATCCTTAGATGATGAAGGAAGGGTCATTTTAGAACCAAAAGGTATCATATCCACCAGAGAAAGAAGCATCAATCTCATGTAATCAAGGAATACTTGATCAAGTGGAAGGACTTACCAGAAGAAGAAGCTTCTTGGGAGACTGAAGCATTTCGTCAACAACATCCGTCGTTACGTATACTTTGAGGACAAAGCATTTTTTGGGAGGAAGGCAATGTTATATAAAAATTAATTAATTAGTAGTTATTAGGCAAAGGGCACATTCACCAAGAGGCACCCAAGGCAATATAAAGCCAAGGGCCTCCCACAAATTGTAATCATCTTCTAGCTGTTTTAATAATAATAAATATGAATTTGCTAATTAGCTGAGTTAAACTATGCCAGAATGAAGGTGCATTGATGAAGAGTGCAAACATACCAAAACCGCCACAAATAATCACCATATTTTGTCCACTCTAAAGAAGAACTGCTTGTTGGGCTATCCCTTTTCTTTGCATGTGAGAGTATTTTCTCCACTCTCTGTGAGCACTTCCTTCTCGAATGAAGGCATGCCTAGACATTTGCCCAACTGACTGAAGGCATTCTATTTTCTCAGTAGAGGCCTTCTTTCTCAACGAAGAAGTAACCTAGATTTATTCCAATGTTGAATGTACGATATACAGAATCCTAACAAGGATCAAATGAGTCCAAATTCTGCATTTGTGCAACTTCTGTAATAGTTACTCCATCACTTTGACCTGCATTTTGAGGTGCACATATGCCAATTAATATTACGGCAAATGAAGTCTTCAAGATGAATGTGAATATTGCCTGTATTTACCTCTATTATATGTCGATCTTATGGCTGATCTCTCCATCTGATATTGGACAAAATTTAAGGCTGATATGGATTGAATCTAAGGTTGTTAGTTCTAACTGGTTATGGGCAGAGTGTGCAACTAGTCTTCAACCAAGTATATTGCTGGTTTGGACCGAATCCAAAGAACTGTCTTTCCGGTCTACAAAATAGAGCTGGTTTTGGGCTGGGTATGCAACTTGTTTTGGGCATACTATAGGTTTGATTTTCCAGATGTTTTTGAGCTGTTCATGCAGCTGGTTCCAAGTATACTTTCAGGATGATCAAGAAGCTGATTTTTGGTTAAGTCTATAGTTAGTAGGGCCGAATGTAAAGGCTCATTTCATCACCTAATTTCTTCCATGAGCAACATCTTAGCACATTCACTTCATTTCTGAAAGCTTATCAAGACCATCAGTTGCTCTATATTCCTGTCCCAGGTATGGAAAACTGGGTGCAATTCATTGGCATGACTAATGCTTTTATCAAGCATGCCAGTAAGGTTTCCTCACCCCAAGAACTCAGAGATATAGTTCAAGGGTTCATAGATCATCACTATGGCTGTCACTACTTGTGTCAGTATTATTTGATACAACTGATGGTGAATGCATAGACTTATGGTTAGTGGACGGTGCATATGATCAAACAATCTCAGAAAATTGGACTATGATACCAAAAGGGTGCATATGATCAAACAATCTCAGAATTGGACTATGATACCTAAAGGGTGCATATGATCAAACAATCTCAGAATTGGACTATGATACCAAAGCAATGGTCATATTTGTCCTCAGTCGCAAGATCTCTATGACAGAGTGCATATGATCTAATCATATCAGTTTTGGACTCCAATACCAAAGCAGTGGTCACATTTGTCCTCGATCACAAGATCTTTAGAAGAAAGAGAATATGATCTAGATGAATTGCATGGTAAACAGAATGGTTAGTAATGCTTTGGTCTCTTATTGCTAGATTCACAATGTCTTTATTTTGAACACATGGGAAGGACTACTTAGGGACCCAGACATCTGAAATGAGTGTGTCCAGATCTAAATGGTTTAAGTATCAAAATTAAGGATTTCAAAACCAAAGCTGATCAATAGGCAAGGACTAAACCTGGTGTATGTGAACTAAGGAATCCGGCAGGACAAGTACATTCTTCTAAAGTTCTACGTTAGCTCATTTAGTTAATCTACTAGTATGTGGATGTGTGGTTTAGCAATATAAGAGAGTTAATGAAACATATATAACAGTGTTATCATATGAAAGTTTGCACGTGTCCAGTTGTGAGCACTATAGAAGTTACAACAGTTGCCAGAATGAAATTTCAAAGATTTATATAATATAAATGAATACATATGTTCCAGATATATAATGAAGTTTTGTCACATCTCATGCTGAGTACATATACACACAAGTATCTTTGCGCACACAAAAAATGTCATGCAGTGTTAAGGAACAATGGGTGGATTTTTTTTCTCACGCTTATACTGACATCAATTTCTTCAAGCAAACTAGGGTAAAGCTGAAATTAAAATTTTCCATTTAAATTTGATACCTGAGCCAACATGTGATCAGCCTCATCAAAGACAAGTATTTTGATGTGTCTCATACTCAAAACTTTGGTGGACATCCATTTCTTCAGTGTGCCAGGCGTGCCAATCACAACTTGATCATTAACTGGCCCACGTCTTGACGTTGAGACATAATTTCTAATATCAGTTGGCACAGCACAAACCGAAGTTATGCCTGCATGCTTCCCCATTTTCACCAGGACTTCCTGATTCTGTAGATAATATCAAAATGAGATTTTTAGAAACAAAGCCATTCATAACACACATTACATGAATTGCATGACATTCCCATCAAAATAACAATTACAAACCTGCATTGCTAGTTCTCTTGTTGGACACACACAAAGTGCTTGTGGTGCAGCAATTTTGGGATCAACCCGGTTCAACATACCAAGAACAAAACAAGTAGTCTTTCCAGACCCATTATGAGCCTGAGCAATCAGATTTTGGTAAGGTGGAGTAAGAATCATTGGAAGACTTATTGCCTGGATCTTGCTTGGCTTCTCAAATCCCATCTCTGAGTACAGACCTCTGAGTAGTTCAGGTGAAAGGTTCAACTCCTCAAATGTCTTTGCTGAAGTATAAGGAGTGTCACCAGCAGTGACCTGCATTAAATTTAACAATTGTAATCAACTAGTGCATGAAAATAACTGTTAAGGTATTAGTTCATATACATAATAATTTATACAGTATAGATGGGCTCTCTAGATGTACACTCATTAAACTTTCATTCCCTTCTTTGGAAAACTGTTAACACTAGTCTCATATTATGTCGGCCTCTAGCCACTACATAGGTGGCTTGTAGGCCTTTTACCAATATTCGTACTGTCAGTATCTAACCCTTTAGATCTAAACCTTCCCAATCTAGTAAATAATAAGACAAGCCCTATAAACTCTTGAAAGAACCTTTGGGATAGATCAAAGAAATTCAAAACTGGACTGCAAAAGCAAGGATGACCCTAGGCCGAAATATGGACACTTTAATAGCTGGGAGACTAGAGCATATTCTTTCATCTGTGACTTTAGAAATTTTGATCACAGGACAAATTAATTATTAAACCTAAAGGCCCTTGATTTGTTTTTGTTCTCTTTTTTTGCAGCACTGACCTCTTGTTGATTGATTCCATACACTCACCATCCATAATGTCACATGATATGTATTGAAACAATAGCTAAAGGTACATGAAAAGCATTTGACAAACAGTCTACCTTGGTTGTGGGAACTTTGTGCTTGGTGTCATGGGATTCTAAAATGCACTTGCGAAAAGCTCATGTTTTTAATTTCCCTGGTTCTATTGCAGAAGGCAACTTTATTTTCATAATCTAGAAAGGATCCCTCGAAAGTGACCACTATAATGGCATAAGTTTCGGAAAATGAGTCACTCTTATGGAGAAATACTTTTATCCAATTGTGTTACACATTTCCAATGTGAATTTTTCAGTCATATTCAGTCCCATGAAAAATTACTAAGTTTTTCCAACAGGTAAAATATGGATTAATAATCCTGACCTTTGTGTGTAACCACATTGTCATCCAGTGACCACCTTGGCTACTGATCCCTGTCATTTTCTTTTGATGACAATTCATCAAACAACTCTACACTTGAGTTGGACAGACGTGTCAGAAGGTATCTGGTTGTCTGACAAAACATCTTTTGACCATTTAATCAACCTATAAATAATAATGCTGTTGCCAGGAAGTGCCTTTAAATCTTGCTTCTGACAGCAACCTAATTCCTATCAGTTGGAAGTCCATGCTTGAACCTTGAAAATAACAGGGATTATCAAATATCAATCTAGCTAGAAAGTGTTGATTTTTCAAGTGCAATATAGACAAAGCACAAATTTTCTAAAACTGATAACTACTTCTAATGATGTTATTACTTTAGCACATTTCAGATTATCATTAAGCAATTACACTTCAGAAAATTCAACCATAAATGCAATATGGCAGTAGAGATCACAGTAGATTAACAATGCACAAAAGATACCCGAAATTTACCCTAGGAAAACACTAACTAGGGAAAAAACCAGCAACCTTTTCTTAGGAGAAACTGTTCAATTCAACAAAAGTACAATCTGATTTTCCCAGTCAGATTTGGTCAAACAAGACCAACAAACTAGCACGGGTCAAACCTGGTCAAACTGTCCAAAGTAACCTCAGTCAACATACCGTCAAACTGTCCAGAAACAGGCCGAATTTCAGCCTCTTGAAGATAACCAGAAAGACACCCAGAATATTTGGTCAGTCAATCAAACCATGCGGCCCACACGTGCGAGATCAACACTGGTCAAAGTGAGGATCTGATACAGAAATTGGCTCCTTAAGAAACTCGGCTCCTTCCTCAGATTTCTTCTTTCTCCTTCGCACGTGTGAACAGAAGAATATATGCTTATTAGATGATCCGAATCTGTCTCCAAGTGATGAGGTCAAATGGCAATATATAGTGGTTTAGGGTGCCCTAAAAGGTGTGTCTCCTTGGCTGGGCCAACATGAGTAATTGGAGCCGACTTGAATTTTTGGAGGCAAAATAAATTCAAATTTTAATTTTAAATTCCCTCCTTTTTATTTTGCTTTAAGGGCTGACATGAGTAGCTGGAAATGAAAAAACTCATCCTTATAATTCATAAAAAATAATATTTCCTTTTCTTGACAAGTACAAAGATCAAAATTACATTTGTAAATTTGAACCTAGTTACACTTTCTTCAACAATTTAGTAGGAGGACCCATGGTCCCATAGGCTGGCCAAAGGCGTAGTTAACACTTTATCTCATTGTTTTGATTTAGGAAAATTTTAATTTTCCTACAGTAAAAATTTGAAGTGATCTCAAGTTCTCAACCATCCATTGAGATCTAATCTCAGCCATTTGTTGAGATGGTGGGACTAGGTCGAATTCAAAGGAGCGAAAAGGGCGCACACTTTGGTCATTATGCACTAGACAACTTGTGTGTTCAGCTTAACAGAGAAAAGGGTGTTCAGTTTAGTTCCTAGGGTTTTCAGATGAGCGTATCTAGAGCAGAAAGTCAGGTTGAACAACCTGAAAGTTTTTCTAGTTAGCGTACACTTCAACCAGGGTTGCATTCAGCTGCGCAAAGGGGCCGTACAGGCCTGTGTGATTCCATACAATGCACATGTAGGCTTTCCGAGTAGGAGAGAAGGGTGTAGATTAGTTGTGTTGAGGGATTTGTTGAGTGAAAGGAAGTTTTCCCTCCTCTTTGTAATCATTTTTGAATATTTTGCTGAGCATAATTAGAACGCAGACGTTGGCAGGTTTTCCCTAGTTGGGGTTTCTTAGGTAATTTTTGGGTGTATTGTTTTATTGTGTTCTTGTGTCTTCAAGGATTTTTTTTTTTTTCGCTGCTATAATCAGTTAGGAAACTCAGTATATTTGATGAATGGATTTTGAAAGGTCAGGTTCAGCTCTCTCGTTTAAATTAGTTGTCGGGTTTTAAAAGATTAAGAATTCCAGCATTAACGATTTATTGATTTATGCCCTAGACTTAGACTTTGTTGAAAAGTGCATTGGGTACATTCGTTGGAAATATTGAGAGGGGGGTGAATCATTATTTCACTTTTTCTTTCAATTTAGTATCACAAGCATTAACCAAACACAACAGATCAAAAGTACACAAGATTTAAATTATTTTTTATCTTTTATTTTTTAGGGAAGCTACAACTTTCGGTGTACTAGCTAAACCTGGAAGAGCTACAACCCTAGGTTTACCAACTCCCACTGGAAGGAGGCGACAACCTCCTAAAGGAAGCTACAATTTCCTTGCCTAGCATCACCCTACCACCCTTAACAATAAGAAATAGAAAAAGAAATCTTGGCCTCTCGTACTGGGGACAATGACCCAATTACAACACTGCTATCACGATTACACTTTAGGTTTGCTTTTTGGATGTCCAATATATATATATATATATATATATATATATATATACACACACACACACACACACACACACTGTGTCGTTACTTTGACTTCCAATTTTCAATATAGCTCAAGATAAAAAATTTAAGTCATACCTCCCAAATGCATTGATAATCAGCTATAATGTTTGCCTCAACTCTAAACGTGTTGATTCAAATAAGCATTGGTCCCCCTCTTGAAAACTTGAATTTTGCCTCTTCCTCAGTCTCACATCTTTGCCTTAGATTTGCCACAAATCTATCCAAAACTTTGGATATCTCAGGAAACCACAATCTTGAATCTGCCTCAGGGAACCCTAGTCTTGGATCTGCCTCAGGAAGTCTGTTACAGGGCCGAATGTGCTGCTTCAGAGAGGGCTGAATCCGGCCTCAGAAAATCTCCGCCTCAAAGGGCCGAGAATATACCACATAGAGGCAGAATAGGAGCCTCAGAAAGTGGTCTGAAATGATCTCTTCCCAACGAAGAAAAACTCCAAACAAATGACAAAACGATCAGTCCAGAATACCCTTGAAACTCGACCTTTTTTTCTCTAATCTACAAGACAGTCCTTGGCCTTAGTTGGCCTCAATTAAAACACGAATGATAAGCCTTTGAAATTCTCCACAAAGACAGGTCATTAGACATGTTGAGTTTAGGCTCAAGAATGGCCTCAGACAGGATAGCCTTTAGAAGCTTGATTTAGTCCAATGAAAATTCCCTTAGAAAGATAAAAATGATTAAGTTCAAAATCTTGGCAGCTTCGCCTCCTCCAAATATTCAATAAGCGCATGCCCTCAGACAACTCCAACGGGTTCCTTTGATCAGAATATGCCACAAATGATGTATTTTTATGCTCCACGACTGGGCTATATATACAGATTGAAGGGAGCCCTATTTTTAGTGTAGACCTGTACCAAAATAAATATTTTCATTTTGAAGGGGTACGTCTATTTTGGAGCCAACCTGAAAGAGGAAAGCTGACTTCTAGGAGGTGGCTTTAAATTTCATAAAAATATTAATTTTGGCTTTCATACTAGCTCCTTTCAAGGCTAACTTGAACACTTGGACTTGGGGCAGATTGATTACAAATTGGGTCTTCTTCAAAGGGCAACATTGCAACATTAATTTCGTAGACTCTTGGGGCACGAGCTGGAGATACACCCATTCATTTGGGGCATCAATCATCAAACTTTAATATCTCTCCAAACAAAAGGACCTTCAAGGCTTGCAACTGGTCACATGAAATGGTGTTAAAATTGGCAGCTAGGGCCAAACTCCATGTGGGTCATCTTATTAATGGCAGCTGACATTTTTCTTGAATCCCTCTCATCAAGAGGCGAAGGATTGATCTAAAGATCATCCGATTCCAATAAGCATTCATGGAGATATGAATTTATTTGTGTTATGGGGAAATTCGTCAAAGACGGCAAGCAACCAAATAAACCCCACTTGTGCTCAACGTTTTCGTATAAATAGAGGTGACCTTCAAGTCATTTCTACACACTCACTTGGGATCTCTTCCTCTCTACTTGTCTTTGGGTTTTAGTAGGAGGAGGGATCCTAAGGGATAACGCTGCCCTAATGGAGCAAGGCTCTACGCTGCCCTAATGAAGAAGCCCTAACACAGTTAATCAAAGATGGCTCTACGCAGTGCTAGGAGGAGACACCTCTATGCAGTCAAGAAGGGTTCTACGATATCTTAATGGAGATGAGATGCCCTAGCCGCAGTCAAATCTAGGAGCTCAAGTCAGCTGTCAGGGAAGGGCTAATGCTGCCCTATACACAGTCCTAAAAGGAAGTAGATCTTGCCTTATCTTAGCCGCAGGTAAGGGAGAGTCTTAGCCGCAGGCAAGGGAAAGATTTGGCTGCAGTCAAAGGAGAGCTTTAGCAACATTAAGGAGGAGATAATTTGCAATCCAATAAAGGTGCCCCAGCCACAGTCTAAGGAGGCCTAACGAGCAGCAAGTAAAGGCCCTAATCCGCAGTGCTATCAAGGATACCTAGTCGTTGTTTTATCTACAATACGCAACCCTTATCAACAAAACTGGCTAACCCCAGCTACTTCTGTGTTGGCCCTGTGTAGGCCCTGCGTCAGCCCTACGGGCTCTGTGTTGTCTCTTCTGCCCATTGCGTTAGCTTTCCCAACAGTTTTGACTTTCTGCATGGAGGGCAGCTTTTGCTTCTACGTTGGCCCTTCTAGCGTTGCGTCAACCCTGCATGGGCCAAAATTGACCAAGCGTCAGTCCTCTTAGTCGTTGCACTGCCTCCAGTAGTTTCTCTCTGCCTCTTTGTCAGTACTCCTGAACTATCCCTGCCCCTCTGCTGCAATTGATCACCTAGTTCGAATTTCTCAGCTTCCTAGCCCCACAAATCGAAGTCCAGATCAATTTGTTCTTTCGATGTGTGTTTCTAAATGAACACCAAGCCTCATTCTTATACTTTTCTCGTTGAGAATTCAACAACCAAGATTAAGTCTCTAATCAATAGCTAAGATTAAAACATGACTTGATCCATCTTCTAGATCATTCTCACCCATATTTTAATTATACCCATTAATATTTTAATTTTCCTAAGTTTAGACTTACGAACCCATTTAAAAATATTAATTATTTAATAAAATACAATCTGGGTGGAATTTCACCAAACGGTTTCTGGGTTCTTTAGAACTCATGTGTCTTAGCCTCTCCACTAATTTTCATGGCTAGAGCACATCTGATGCTACCAAAAACTAAAACTCCCTCTTAGTGAGGAAAGTGCTCTAGCAACAATGTCCAACTGCATGTTACTCTGTTTCTGAAGCATCTCCTTTCCGCACTATTGTTGCCACCAACATTGCGTTGTTGTTGTTGTTACTGTACTGCTGCCCATGACATTGTCACTGTTGCATCTGCACTACAGCTCCCTCTCAAATGTTGCATCTGTTATGCTGCTAGCACTGCCACTGCTAACATTGCGTTCGTACTGCAACTCAGTTGTTGAGAGAAGCAACTGAAAAACATCCAAAATTACCAAATTGTGTTCAGCATAATACCATGAATGTTGGAATTTGATTGCTACTAGTCTCTGACCCTCTGAATCTTTTGCGTTGTTGCTGACTCCTGCACTACTGCCAACCTTGCTCTGCATTGATCAGTCTCAAGCTATTGCATCTGTCTCTCCACACAATGTACCACATCATCTTACACTAAGTCCATCTCGCTACTGCTGAATCTCGAGCTCCAGTAGCAAGAAATTGATCCAAGAGGTGGACTCTTCAAGGATCCTGCCCACATGTAATCCTCCCAACTACAGCTCAATATCACCCCATTTCCCTCTTGGAGATGTGTGGGCACTCATGGCAAACTCTTCTTCGTCAATCTTTGTTGGCGCAGCCTTAGAATCATGTTTCTCATCCTTATCCTTTTGCTTCAAAGGACATTGGGATGCAAAGTGGCCCATCTCGCCTCATCTGAAACATTTCACCTTCGAAATGTCCTTCTGTTTCTGCTTTTGTTGTCCCTTTGATGCTAGAGTTGCATTCTCCTCCTCCTTGGTCTTCGTGCCACTCCCACTGTTGCCATTGAGCTTAACCTTAACCAAATCCCTCATTAGTTCTTCCTGTTGAAGGGCTACACACATCTCCTCCCATGAAGGTAGTCTTTCCCTGCCCAATAAGCTTTGGTTGAAGACTAGCAATTCATCTTAGACTCCATTTAGGGTCGTCCTTACCATCGCGGTAGACCGAGGAGTAGACCCCACTGTAGCAAGTTGGTCTCTGGTGTCCTGAACACATTGAGATAGGAGTTAACCCCTTCTCCCTGTTGCATCAATGTTCGTTGCAACTTTTGTCTAAGTACATCTTCCACTGTTCAGAAGAGCCTTCATACAGTGAAGACAAAGCTTCCCACATCTCTTAGGCTATGTCCTTGCCCTGCAAGTGTGATACCACATGATCTCGAACTCCATCAAGTATGAACCTCTTCGCCTTTCCCTGCTCAGCCTTGTACTTCTTCTTCTGATCATTGTCAGCAAGAGCAACCACAACACTATTGACGTAGGCTTCAAGATCGTAATCCTCCAGAACAGCTAAGATTTTGGTCTTCCATATGACATAGATGGAAGCTCCTTCCAACCTATCGTGATCTTTGAGCCTGTGTGATGCCATCTCACCCAAACTATCAAATCGAGTCGTCTAGTCACTACACAACACTGGTTTGTTGCATGGCAAGTGAAATATTCGAACTTTTGGCAAGAAAAGTCCTTTGAGGAGAAACTTCCCCTTCTATGTGTCTTCTCTCTTTTCCGGTAGATTTATGGCCTCATGGAAATTGAAAAAATTGCACCCTTCAAGCACTGCGCTAAGGCTCTGCGTCACTCCCTCTACCTCTGCAAACTCACAAACTGGAAATCATACCTCTCTGTCAACTCTCTAAGAGAGAGATTTCCTCGAAATCTCTACTTCCCAACGAGGATTGCGCAATCCCTTCAAGTGGATTTGAATTGCTGCCAAGTGCAGCTTTTGGCCTCTCTTCTCAGCGCTGGATCCGCAATTCCTGTTTCAAAATCAATGCTCCGATACCATGTGAAAATTCTTAATCCTCAAGGAAACCCTACTGCAGCAAATCTGAATCTACTTCACCTACTTGATTTTAATATACATTATCAAGTTATTCTCTGAATACTGAAGCAAATTACTTCTGCAACCTACACTACTTTAAATGTTGAAATTTGATGACTAAAAAGTTTCCTGCAATCCCAACCCGGTTTTAATTTCACCTTATCACCCCATTCAGTTAAATGCTCTTTCCCATAAACATACATTCAACATATAGAATATGGAAATGCAATTTTTAGATTAAAACACATGGGACTGTCAACACATGCTGAAAATAAATATGGGCATAAACAAACCAGCAAGACATAAAAATACACAGATTTTTGGTCAACTTAGACCTAGGCAAAACCCCTTCAATCTTCTCCACGAACAACCTGTTAGAGAGCTCTTCAAATTTATTTATTTTTCAAGTTCATGAAAAATACATTTGCAAACAAAACAAAACATCAAAATACAACTTACCTCTTTAGCCCAAAACTCCTTGAAAACTGTGCCCACTTTGCCTCAATTTCCATGCCCACTTAACGCTGAAAATATGTACTATATGGATACGAACTATACTGTACCGATTTCGTACTGACTGTACGAATTTCAATACTACTATACGACCTATACGGATTTTTCAAAAAAATTCAAAAACTTCTCTCAAATGACGTGCAACACACAACATTAAATGTTGTTCGTATTGTACCTTCTATTTTCTTCTATGCCTTGATTTTTGTGCCCATATTTTCCCAGAAATCACTCCTTTAGCTTGCTGCAACAAATTTCTCCTTCATAACTTTTCTCTCGGCCTCCTTTCTCCAATCTGCTCATGATTGAATGAATGCAGTCTCTTTTTTCTTTTCCCCCTTTTGTTTCCCTGAATGACTTTTGGGCAACCCTGAGATCTAATGGCTCAGATTCATTTAGATCAAGGGATGAGAATAAATGTGCATTTAATTCTCACTTTCTATTTTTTAACTCACCCATTAAATAAAGTACCACATTGTACTTTATGTCTAAAGTCACTTTTCACTTTATAATTTAACATTGACTTTACCACTTATAAAGTCACTTTCACTTTATAAAGTCACACTTAGGAAAAGAATTTTTTGGTCACTTTTCCCTAGGTAGAGACTAACCCATGGGAAACCACTTGTCCAAGGTACATTAAAAATCAACACTCCCTCTTACCGAGGAAAGTGTTTCCCACCACACCCATCTTGTCCCTGAAATGGACATGCTTGCCTCTTGGCAAGGACTTCGTGAGAACATCGGCCACTTGCTCATCTGTCAATATATACTCCAGCTTCACTGCCCCTTCTGAACATAGTCCCTGATGAAATGATATATGATGTCAATGTGTTTTGACCTGCCATGAAACATTGGATTCTTTGTGAGTTTAATGCAACTCTGATTATCACAGTGAATAACCGTCAGTCTCAACTCCTAATCAAATAGTCCATAACAACAACTTACGAAGCCAAATGGCCTCACAACTAGCCTGGCTAGCAGCCATATACTCAGCCTCAAAAGAGCTCAAAGCAACTGACTTTTGCTTTTGACTGAACCACGACACAACTGCCAAACCCAATCTGAAGCAACACCCTGAAGTGTTTTTCTTGTCAGAAGCACACCCTGCCCAATCTGAATCTGTGTAACCTGCCAACCTCACTCCATCTCCCCGCATATAGTCCAAATCATAATCAACAATCCCCTGCACGTAGCGAAAAATGTGTTTTGCAGCTACCCAGTGCACCCTCCTAGGCTCAACCATGAATTGGCTAAGTGTGTTCACTGCAAAGCATATATCTGGCCTAGTGTTGACCAAATACATCAAGGACCCAATAAGCTGCCTATATAATGTGGCTTCCACCAAACTAGAATCTGAAGCATGAAGCTTCTTCCAGTTGGTAATCATAGGTGTAGACATGGGTCTACAATCTGCCATATGAAATATGCTCAACACATCCACAGCATACTACCCTTGCCCCAGAAAGATATACCCCTCCTCCTGCCACACCTCAAGCCCCAAAAAGTAATGCATCAGCCCAATGTCCTTCATCTCAAACTCCATAGCAAGATCCTTCTTGCAACTATTAATCAATCTCTTTGCCCCAGTAATGAACAAGTCATCAACATACAACACAAGAATGAGCGGGTCATCCTCTACGTCAATGTAGTATAGGTTCGGATCTACATCTCTCGGTGAAACCCATCTGCACTGCAAGTATCAATCCTCGAATACCAAGCTCTCGGAGCTTGCTTAAGTCCGTAGAGTACTCGCCCCAACCAACATACATGGGTCTCCCACCCAAGTACCTCAAAGCCCTGTGGCTACTCACCATACACCTCCTCCTCTATAACTTCGTTCAAAAATGTGGTCTTCACATCCATCTGACGGATCTGCCAACCCATTTCTACAACAATAGAAATAAGGGACCGAATAGAAGTGTTCCGAGCTACGGGAGCGAAGGTCTCATCATAGTCAACTCCCTCTATCTGTGAGAACCCTCTAGCCATGACGCAGGCAGGGCCTGCAAAACCCAGAGTCTTTTCCTACACTGTATACCCGTGCATATAAAACATGCTCCTCAAACAATTTCCCAACTTCAATACACGGCAAATTGACACTTAAATTTGCGGAAGCTTTTCAATATCTTGTTCACAAAATACTATGTGTTAGAAAACACTCATGCTTCAAATCATTTTCATTTACTCAACCCCAAACTTCATTTCAGACTCAATTTAAGTAACTTCATTCATCATTTCCTTCAACATTCAGATATGACTGGATTTAATTACAGAAATGCGCCTTACCTTTAACCCTGCATTACTAATTAAATCTTCAACAATTCAAAGATAGAACTCCATTCAATCAATGCTTTCAACATGAACAAATGTCTGGTCTATTTTCTTACCACTCTCCTCATCATTGATCAGATACATGTGTCTGCACAATATCATTCGCTCCAAATTGTATGGAACTCTATCATTCCAGCATCCATATTAACAATGTATTGAATCCCAATGTATGGAACTCTATCGCTCCATATTCCAACATTCATAGAACGCAAATTCAATTAAATTCTGAACAGATTCCAATAAAAATGCTCTGCGCCCTTATGAAGCTCTACGCTTCCTATTACTGTGTGTTCTATTTGTTTTCAAAACACTGCTCATTAAAACCACCGCTTAACTCAATTCTCTATTTCAACATCTGATCAAAATTATTGTGAACTCACCTTACCGCTCACGATTCTCCCACCAATTGATTTTCACCTACAAACTTAATAAACATTCAAACATATAAAACGCAGTCTTGGATACCAAACGTTGGCTATTTCTGCAATCCTCCATGATTTGACACATCAGAAACGCATTTACCATAAGGTGATCAACATATTCAGTTATCACTCCATATCACCGTGTGAACCCATTCCACTGCTGTATAAAACGTTCCATTGTTTTATCTACTCCAAACAACATTGAATTCTACGCCTTTCTGCGCCTTGTTTAAAACTTCCAACAAGCTGCAAACTCCATGCATTCGATTCACCAATCGATTCCACATAAAATTATTCGACTCAACATAAAACTTCTACAGCAAATGAATTCAAACTGGATTTTGTTGCTAATGAAATGAAATTAAGCCTGCACCTATTTCAAAGCCCCATCGATTTACAAATACGCAATCTGTATGGTGTTAACACGCTCCAAGCCACTCTAGTTTGCAATTAAATTATGTTTTAATTAAAGTAACCAGCGTTTCATTAACGTACTGCATTTTCAGAGACGGTAAAACAACAACATTCCAGACAGAACTCTTGGCAATCATATACAATAACGCCCTCTTTCAAACAGTAACTAACAATCTACTGATACAGGAAGTTTTTCTTCTTGAAATCGATCCATGGTGATCGATTTACCAATTCCATGATTTCAATTAAGGTGCAGTCTCACATAATGAACCTCTGCAGAAATTGAATTTCTTTCATAAGCTAAACACCATTCCTTTGCACATAATAACCACAGATTTCAAAGAGGAATGAATCCCCTTTCATTCATTGAACACACACAAATTCAATCTTACGCAAACTCAATAATTGACATTCAGTAAAAAAACAACTGCTGTATTAACACACTAAACACTTACAATACAATTTCCTTCTGTGGCCTGATTTTCAATAAATTGGCCCTTACAATTGCCTGAAGGCTTACAGCCTTGGTTGTTCAAGCCTGCTCTAAATCACACTCTCACTCTTTCCAACTATCTCAATGTATTTTTCTCTCAAAACCCCCTCCTATTTATACAATTTTAAAAATGATCTAATTAAATGCTCAATCCCCTTAATATCTCAACACCACTAGAATATCTCAACAAATCCCTAAATCTCTCAACATCCCTAAAACTTAGAAACTAATTCCAACTTAGGCTCCCTCATTAATTCTAAATAATCTAGAAACTAATTTCTCTCACATTTACAATTTCTCACAAATAATTTATTAATCACCCAAAATAATATTAATATTCACATGAAATTTAATATTTCTTCAAAACATGAAAACCCCCTAGCTTAGATAAAATACAAGGTGTTTTTCGGAGCTAATGCTCCTGCATCAGACCCCCCATGTAAGAAAATTCATGACCACCTGGTCATAAGTCTGGATATTTCCTCCTGGATCCCAAATTTTATTTTGTAATCTTTCTTTGCTTGTCAATTGCTTTACTGTTGTTGTTATCTGCTGTTGTCCTCCAGGTTTCCATATTTTGTGCTGTAATGCTCCATTTGCTTTGCCTTCAAGATCTTCTACTGTCTTCCTCTTGTTGTCTTTCCTTTTCTTTCTTGCTACTGTCTTTCTCTGGGATGTTTTCATCATTAACCTCCTTATCAACTCAATTTCTCTGTCCAGTATATCCTCTGTCTGTTGATTGTTTCCAGCATCTTCAATAAAACATGTTACTTTAGCTGCCATCATAAATGTTGCGGCCTCCCAAACTTCCTGTCTCTCTGCAACATTCCTTTGCTCATCACCTGCAATTTCATCTGCAATTTCTTTCTCTGGTTCCAGCAAACATTTCAGCATTTCATCAACATGTTGCAAATTAACTCCACCATAACTTCCTTCTTCCCCTTCGACAATCTTCAGTAATTGTCCATCATCTTGATTGATTCTGGCAATCAAATCAAGTTCTTCAAACACTACAGCTTCATCCTGTACTACTGTAGCAGCTTCAAAATTTTGTCCTCCAATCTTCTTTTGGCTATACAGAAAAGCCAACTCTCTCTTGTCACCCATGGTAACAAGCCTCTGCTTATGAGACATGATTGCCTCATCTTCTTTCTGCAACTGTTCTCCTCCTTCCAAGACAATTCCAAATGATGGACTGTCTTCTTTCTCACCTGTAAACACAATCAAATTGTCAGCATCAAAATCACAAGACCCAACGGTCTCACTTGTAGATTCAGTCATCCGTAGCTCTAAGTCTTCTTCAGGACTCAGAAAATCTATACTGGCTTTCTCCTCAGCTTTCCCTGGCAACACTTCAGTATGTTGCTCTAAGTTCCTTTCCAACTCTTTTGTCAGCACATCAGTATGCTGATTTGTACTCACCATGAGACTGTCAGCTAGTCTCTCCTTCTTACCATCTTCTGCTTCATAACTGTCATTCATGAAAACTTTCCTATCTTGCTTCTTCAGCAAATTATCCTGCACATAAGTCCTCTGTCTCTCCAATTCTCTTCTCTAAAGATCTAGTTTCCTATACAACTCAACAATTTCATTAGGAGTAGAACTTGGAAACTTCACACAACTTTCCATACCTTCACCAGTTCTTGACCAATCAACAGTTGGTCCTTCTGCACCAACATTCTGAGTAGACTCCTTCGTCTTCATCTCCTCTTGAGATCTTGCTATCTCAGCATCGATCTGAACAACCTTCAGATTCAATTCTCTCTCCTGAACAAACTCTAAAGCTTGCTCATCTCCCTGTACTATACCTGCAAACATACACAACTCATTAGTTTTTAAATCACAAGACTTTTCAGTCTTGACTGCTTCCTCCATTACTTCCTTTCGAACAAATCTGCATTTGGAATCTTCAAATTCCATTTCTGGCTCTAGAACTCTAAGTTCCTTTTTCAACAAGGCAATCACAATTTGCCTCAACCTCCTCTGCAATTGTCACCAAATCACTCTCTTTCCCTTCAGTGGAAAGATCCATTTTCTATTTTGATTTTCCTGCTCTTGCAGCCATTCTTCCAGTACCTGCAATTTTACCTTCATTACTGCAATCTCTCTTTCTCGAACTTTTGCAGTCATCTCATCTCTATGGCATTCCTCTGAACCTCTTCTCTGATCCTCCATGATCATCTTCTCCATGAGTTTCTCACTCACCATGAGTTGTACTAGCCCCTACGACAGCAATCTCTTCTGCTGCCACTTACCTCACCAAGCTCTCCTCACTCAGTCTTTTGGTAACTACTTGGTTCACTGCCTCTGGAACCTTTCGAGCACTCTCTCTTCTCTCTCTAGGCTATCTCTTCAACTCACCTTCTTCTTCAGGACACTGCAATTGTCCTCCTTATTCAGCCTTTAGCTGAATGCCAGGTTCACTGCCATCATCTTCTCTGCAACCATAAACTGCATTTACAAATTTCAAATCAGAAAAATCATCTCACCTCTTAAGATCTTGCATGATCTTTTCCTCCCTGCAATCCTGTTCACTTGTGTAGTTTGCATATCAGATTTAGAAATCTGATCTTCTTTTCAATCATTCATCATATATTCAAAAATACATTTCAATTCTTCAACAAAACCTTATGTCTTCATTCAGAAAACAAATATCTTCAACAGAGCATTCCAAGCTCTGATACCAAAAATTGACGCAGGCAGGGCCTGCAAAACCCAGAATCTTTTCCTACACTGTATCCCCATGCATATAAAACATGCTCCTCAAACAATTTCCCAACTTCAATACACGGCAAATTGACACTTAAATTTGCGGAAGCTTTTCAATATCTTGTTCACAAAATACTATGTGTTAGAAAACACTCATGCTTCAAATCATTTTCATTTACTCAACCCCAAACTTCATTTCAGACTCAATTTAAGTAACTTCATTCATCATTTCCTTCAACATTCAGATATGACGGGATTTAATTACAGAAATACGCCTTACCTTTAACCCTGCATTACTAATTAAATCTTCAACAATTCAATGATAGAACTCCATTCAATCAATGCTTTCAACATGAACAAAATGTATGGTCTATTTTCTTACCACTCTCCTCATCGTTGATCAGATACCTGTGTCTGCACAATATCATTCGCTCCAAATTGTATGGAACTCTATCATTCCAGCATCCATATTAACAATGTATTGAATCCCAATGTATGGAACTCTATCACTCCATATTCCAGCATTCATAGAACGCAAATTCAATTAAATTCTGAACAGATTCCAATAAAAATGCTCTGCGCCCTTATGAAGCTCTACGCTTCCTATTACTGTGCGTTCTATTTGTTTTCAAAACATTGCTCATTAAAACCACAGCTTAACTCAATTCTCTATTTCAACATCTGATCAAAAAAATAGTGAACTCCATGATTTGACACACCAGAAACACATTTACCATAAGGTGATCAACGTATTCAGTTATCACTCCATATCATCGTGTGAATCCATTCCACTGTTGTATAAAACGTTCCATTGTTTTATCTGCTCCAAACAACATTGAATTCTATGCCTTTCTGCGCCTTGTTTAAAACTTCCAACAAGCTGCAAACTCCATGCATTTGATTCACCAATCGATTCCAGATAAAATTATTCGACTCAACATAAAACTTCTACAGCAAATGAATTCAAACTGGATTTTCTTGCTAATGAAATGAAATTAAGCCTGCACCTATTTCAAAGCCCCATCGATGTACCAATACGCAATCTGTATGGTGTTAACACGCTCCAAGCCACTCCAGTTTGCAATTAAATTATGCTTTAATTAAAGTAACCAGTGTTTCATTAACGTACTGCATTTTCAGAGACGGTAAAACAAAAGAATTCCAGACAGAACTCTTGGCAATCATATACATATAACGCCCTCTTTCAAACAGTAACTAACAATCTACTGATACAGGAAGTTTTTCTTCTTGAAATCGATCCATGGTGATCGATTTACCAATTCCATGATTTCAATTAAGGTGCAGTCTCACATAATGAACCTCTGCAGAAATTGAATTTCTTTCATAAGCTAAACACCATTCCTTTGCACATAATAACCCCAGATTTCAAAGAGGAACGAATTCCCTTTCATTCATTGAACACACACAAATTGAATCTTACGCAAACTCAATAATTGACATGCAGTAAAAAAAACAACTGTTGTATTAACACACTAAACACTTACAATACAACTTCCTTCCGTGGCCTGATTTGCAATAAATTGGCCCTTACAATTGCCTGAAGGCTTACAGCCTTGGTTGTTCAAGCCTTCTCTCAATCACACTCTCACTCTTTCCAACTATCTCAATGTATTTTTCTCTCAAAACCCCCTCCTATTTATACAATTTTAAAAATGATCTAATTAAATGCTCAATCCCCTTAATATCTCAACACCACTAGAATATCTCAACAAATCCCTAAATCTCTCAACATCCCTAAAACTTAGAAACTAATTCCAACTTAGGCTCCCTCATTAATTCT
>APFE031325607.1:37797-85899 GCA_000404065.3 Pinus taeda | reverse complement strand
AATCAAGGGAAAGTTTTTACAAAAAGCTATTTATGAGAAGGAAATGTTGGCAATACTCCATGCACTTAAGAAATGACGACCCTACCTAATGGTAAGACACTTTAAGGTAAAAACGGATCATGATAGCCTTAAATACTTTTTAGAGCAAAGATTATCCTCTGAAGAGCAACAAAAGTGGGTCACAAAAATGTTGGGTTATGACTTTGAAATCATCTACAAAAAAGGGAAGCAAAATGTGGTGGCAGATGCACTCTCAAGATGAGGATGTGTAAGCATTATTGTGCGACATTTCTATTATCCAACTAGATTGGATAAACGAAGCAAGGGAGGAATGGAAGAATGACGAAGAAGTGTGGGCACTTATTCGAAAGTTACAACAAGATTCCAATATGTCTGATACATTTAGTTGGCAAAATGATTCGTTATGGTACAAAGATCGCTTATACTTTTGTAAGAATTCCTAGCTAAAACAAAAGATTCTTATGGAATTGCACACTTCTCCCTTAGGAGGGCACTCAGGATTTTTAAAAACTTACCACAGAGCTAAGAAGGAATTTTTTTGGGATGGCCTTAAATTGGATATTCAAAATTTTGTGGCGGAATGTTTGGTTTGCAACAAAATAAAGTTGAAACAATTAAGACATGGGGTCTATTACAACCTTCATCCATTCCAAGCCAACATTGGGAGGAGGTTTCAATGGATTTTATCACAGGTTTTACCCAAGTCTGAGGGAAAGAGTGTCATCATGGTGGTAGTTGACAGACTTACCAAGTATGCACACTTTTGTGCATTATCACATCCATTTAAAGCCAGTACAGTTTCTAGTGCATTTATGGAAACAATCAAAAGCTACATGGAAACCCAAAGATTATTGTAAGTGACAGAGATCCTTTTCACTGGAAATTTTTGGACAAAATTATTTTCTTGTCTAGGTAATCAGGTAGCTCATAGCTCATCTTATCATCCTTAATTTGATGGGAAAATTGAGATAGTAAACAAATGTTTGGAAGGATATCTTCGTTGCTTTGTATCTGATAAACAGACACAATGGGTCAAATGGCTGCCTCTGGCTGAATGGTGGTATAACACTTCCTTCCATACAGCGACAAAAATGACCCCATTTATGGCACTTTATGGGTATCAACCACCATCCATCACATCATATTTAAGATAAAATTCTAAGGTTCAAGCAGTGGAACATCACATTGAACATCAACAACAAGTCCTCCAACTCTTAAAGGATAACCTCGTGTTGGCATTTAATAGAATGAAACAACAGGCAGATCAACATCGCAGTGAAAGAAGTTTTGATGTAGGTGATTGGGTATTCTTAAGGCTACAACCATACAAGAAAATGTCCCTCAAGCAAGCTAAGAAGGATAATAAATTATCACCAAAGTATTATGGTGCGTACAAGGTGTTGCAAAAGATTGGTATTATGGCATACAAATTAGAGCTTCCTACAGCTTCTTGATTGCACCCAGTTTTCCATGTTTCATGTTTAAATAAGGTTATAGGTGATAATCTCCCAGTTCAAACAATATTGCCAGAACTTGACGAGGAAGGAAAAATTATATTGGAACCCGAAGTAGTCATAGAAACAAGAACTCTATAGCTACAAAATCGATCAATTTCAGAGTATCTTATCAAGTGGAAGAACTTATCTGTTGAAGATTCCACATGGGAGGATGAGAATTTTATACAGAAGCATCCAAAAATACTCAAGCGTTGAGGACAACACTTTTTTTTGAAGGAGAGTGGCATGTTGGTTCCCTATAATACTAGTGATTACCCCATTACTATTGTGGTTGTACCCCTTATTAATATTGTTGTGCCCCTATTGTCCCCATATTGTTATTACTGTGCCCTATAGAATTCCTCTGTTGTTATTTTTGTGGCTTTATATTATTATTGTTAGGTCGGCTGGGTTATATTGTGACTCCTTAGACTCCTATATATAGAAAGGAGGCTTTATCATTTGAATCATCCAAGAATTGTTTATTTATGTAATGTAAAGGAGGTTGCCCCCTCGAAGACGCTGAATTCTAAGGCGTTGATCTATATTTTCTATCTTTTCTTGAGCTGGTTTCATAACAGAGGACAAGTGGTTCCCTAAGGCTTTGATCTTTGGCCTAGGGGAAAGTGTCCAAATTTATCTTTTACTTTCTCCTAAAGTGACTTTATAAGTGGTAAAGTCAATTTAACTTAAAAGTGACTTTATAAGCCGTAAAATTACATTCTAATTTAAAAGTGACTTTATAAGTGATAAAGTTACATTCTAACTTAACAGTGACTTTATAAGTGGTAAAGTTACATTCTACTTTAAAGGTGACTTTATTAAAGTGAATGAAGAATTAGAAAGTGAAAAAGTGACTATGGAAATAAAAGGCTAAGTGGGTCTTTATTTAAGTAGGTGAGTTAAAAAATAGAAAGTGAGAATTAAATGCACATTTATTTTCATCCCTAGATGTAAATGAATCTCAGCCATTAGATCTTAGGGTAACGGGTAACCCAAAAGGTCATTTAGAGAATCAAAGGAGAAGAGAAGGGGAAAAGATCAATTCATTCTTTCATGAGCATTTGAGAGAAAAGGAGAGAGCAAGGAGAAAATTTCTGAGCAGCGAGGAAGTGAAGGAGAGCAGCAAGAGGACATTTCAACAAATCTGGGCAGCAGCATTTATTGGCACGCATCCCAAGGAAAACCATACAGCAGGAAAAAGGCATAGAAATTGAGGAAGAGGGGCAGCAAGTTCTAGGCACATTTTTCGAAGCTGGCCGTATAGCATTTAATGTTGTTTTATTGCTGTAAAAAAAAAATTGGTTGTTTGCTGATTGCCATGATTTTCGAGGTGGAGTTCAAGCACGAAAATCGAGATAAGTTGTAATTTGTGGTTGTTGGAATTTTTACTGTGTATTTCAGTTTCTCTGTAAAATCATTTTCAAAAATAAAGAAGAGCTCTCAAACTGGTTTTCCCCAAGAGTTGTAGGGGGTTTTTCCGGGGTCACATTGACCAAAAATCGCTGTGTTATTTTCTGTGTGTGGTTGTCATAATTTTGTTGTGTTTTATTTATGCAATTTCAACAGGTGAAATCTCCAAATTTGGGTTTTCAGAAAAATATTATCATTTCCATATTTTAAAATTTTTATCATGCTTGGGTTTAAAACTAAATGCATGGAGTGATAAGGAAAACTGATAACCGGAGTGGGGGTTGAAATTTCTTTAGCTTCCCCATAGGGAACATCGTCCTCTGCCCCCCAGTCTAGTGAACTTGAAGGTCTGCCAACTGACCCTGGTGTGCCTGTACCAGCACCTGTCCTTGAAGAACTTGTACTGGCACCTATTCCTGTGTCAGCGGAAGTGCCATGTGAACTTTGTACCAGTGGACTCCCAAAAAAGTGCTCGGTGAACTCACCACTAGTGCCCCAGATGTCACTGACGCTGAAGTACTGACTGTACCAGTCGATCCAGAACCTTGAGGTCTTGCTCCCTGTACCTGACCTCCCTGCTGAGGAGAAGTTTGTGACTCTCTCTCATCATACTTCCATGATCTCCAATAGGCCCTCTCCTCCTCGAACTTCACATCCCTCCTAATCACCACTCTCTGTTTAGAAGGAACGAAGATCTGATAGGCCTTCGAAGTCTCGCTATAACCCATAAAGATACCCTTCTCTGCCATGGGTTCCAGCTTCGTCCTCTGCTCCTTGGGGATATAAGAATATGTGAAACATCCAAAGATACTAAGATGTCCCACATGAGGCTTCTCTCCAGTGAAAGCCTCCTCCGGACTCATATTCCCCAATACTCTGTGAGGACTCCTGTTCTGAATATAAACAACAGTATTGCAGGCCTCAGCCCACAAAAACAAAGGCAACCCCTGATCATGAATCATTGCTCTAGCAGCCCCAACAATAGCTTTGTTCTTCTTTTCAAACACCCCATTCTGCTGGGGGTTGTAAGGAACCGTGAACTCTCTCCTAATGCCCTCATGTGCATAGAATTCAGAAAACCCACCATCAGTGTACTCACCACCATTGTTTGACCTCAAGACCTGAATCTTCCTACCTGTCTACTTTTCCACAAGAGCTTTGAACTCTTTAAAGCGATTGAAGACCTCACCCTTCGTCTTCAGGAAATATATCCAAGTCCTCCTAGAGTAGTCATCAATGAATATAACATAATACTCATAACCACCCAAAGGTACATGAGACATATGACCACTAACATCAGTATGAATCAAGTCTAGTATACCTATAGATCTGTTGTTACTTGCTAGGAATGGTAACTTGGTGTACTTGCCCAAAGCACACCCTCTGCAGACCTCATCATGCTCAACACTGAAATCAAGAACTCCAGTGGTTATCTCCCTCAGTACTCTCAAAGCTCCATGATGCATATGCACCATCCTCGGGTGCCATAACTCGCACAAGTCTCTACTGTTGATGGTACTAGTGTGAGTGCTACCAAATGTGCTACTCACCAATGCGCTTTCTAACTAAAAACTAAACTTGTATAGTTTCCTAGAGCAGACTCCAATCACTTTGGCCGAAGTGATGGAAGCTCACCTGGGATGCATCAATACTTGCCCTCCTGAGAAAGTGATGTCAAACCCCTTCTCCTCCATAGCAGACACTGAAATCAAATTCTTCTTCATCCTCGGAACATACAAAACATCCATGACCTTCAAAGGAGGCAAAGACTCCCTCTCAAAGGTCACAGTCCCAACACCAACAACTCGCACAGTGTGGTCATCTCCTAGCACAATCTCAATATCAAGTGCCCTCTCTGCAAGCTTTGAAAAGAACATTTGTGCACCTATCATATAGCGGGAAGCCTCGTTGTCTATGTACCACACATCAGATGATGTACTCCTACTAGATGTAGATGTAATAAATGCAAAGTCCTTGTCAAACTGTGAAGCAAACTGCTCCACCTCTGTTGAAGCTGTAGTGCCCTTCTTCCCCTTGTTCTTTGTCTTAGGACACGTAGCAGCATAGTGTCTCATCTTCTGATATGCCCAACATTTGACTTTGGACATATTCATATTTTTCTTCTTCTTCTTCTTCTTTCCCTTAGCCCCATCTGATGAGGCCCCTTTCTTGGCCTTCCCTTTGTTCCCCCCCTGGCTATCAAGGCTACATCCTCCTCATCTATTATCTTCACCCCACCACTGCCAGTCTTTTGTATCTCATGCTGCACACAATCATTCCAGAATCTATCCCAATTGGGAAGATTCTCCCTAGAGATAACATCATCTCCAAAGAGCTCCCAAGACTTAGGAAGTCCCGCTACAACTATAGTGGCTAACTCTGTGGGTGAAACTGCCTCACCAATAGCAGTGAAATCATCATGTACATGTTTGACCCTACCAAGATAATGAACTACACTTTCAGCCTTTGTCATCCTGATGTTCTTCAATTGTTCTTTGAGTACCATCTTCCTGCTCCCATTGGTACTCTGATAAAGAGTGGTTAGAGTTGTCCACATCTGATATGCATATGTGTCCTAAGACTATCCATCAAAATCCTTTTTTCCTTTGCATTATTTTTTGTGGATTCAGCAAGTTCATCTGCAACAGTAGGAGGTACAACCACTTGCTGCACTATGTCCCAAACCACTGCCTCCTCAAACATTGTCTGAATTTTGTCCTTCCAGATGGCATAGTTGGATATCCCATCGAGTATGTCCTCTATCCTTAAGAACATGGCCATGACTGCTGTCCAAAATTTACAAAACCAAGAAAATAGAGAAATGAACTTTCTAGCACACCTTGTTGTCCCAAAAGTTCAGTATGTGTGAAATTTCACCTTGCTGCCCCAAAATATCAGTTTGTTGTCCAAACTGAGTTTGTTGTCCGAAAATTCAGTTTGTTGTTCAAACCACTGTTTGTTGTCCCAAACTACTGTTTGTTGTTCAAACTGCAATTTTCAGCCTGTAGCTCTGATACCATGTTGAAATTTGATGACTAAAAAGTTTCCTACAATCTCAACCCGGTTTTAATTTCACCTTATCACTCTTATTCACTTAAATGCTCTTTCCCATAAACATACATTCAACATATAGAATTCTGGAAATTAAATTTTCAGGTTAAAACACATGGGACTGTCAACACATGCTGAAAATAAATATGGGCATAAGCAAAACAACAACACACATAAAAATACACAGATTTTTGGTCAACTTAGACCCAAGCAAAACCCCTCCAATCTTCTCTAGGGAAAACCTGTTAGAGAGCTCTTCAAATTTATTTATCTTTCAAGTTCAGGAAAAATACATTTGCAAACAAAACAAAACAGCAAAATACAACTTATCTCTTCAGCCCAAAACTCCCTGAAAATCGTGCCCACTTTGCCTCGATTTCCATGCCTATTTGAAGCTGAAAATATGTATTGTACGGATACTAACTGTACAGACTATACTGTCTGAATTTCGTACAGAATGTACGAGCTTTCATACCGCTATACGAACTGTATGAATTTTTCAAAAAAAAAATCTCAATAACTTCTCTCTAACGACGTGCAGCTCACAACATTAAATGTTGTTCGTACTATACCTTATGTTGTCTTCTATGCCTTGATTTTCATGCTCATCTTTGCCCAGAAATCACTCCTTCAACGTGTTGCAACAAATTTCTCCTTTAAAACTTTTCTCCAACTCTCAACCTCTTTTCTCCAATCTACTCATGAAGAATGAATGTAGTCTATCTTTTCTTTTCCCACTTTTGTTTCCCTAAATGACTTTTGGGCAACCCTAATATTTAATGGCTCAGATTCATTTAGATCAAAGGATGAGAATAAATGTGCATTTAATTCTCACTTTCTATTTTTTAACTCACCCATTAAATAAATACCCACATTGTACTTTATGTCTAAAGTCACTTTTCACTTTATAATTTAACATTGACTTTACTACTTATAAAGTCACTTTCACTTTAGAAAGTCACACTTAGGAAAAGAATTATTTTGGACACTTTTCTGTAGGTAGAGACTAACCCATGGGAAACCACTTGTCCAAAGTACATTAAAAATCAACATTAAATTCGATTATATGAAATAGAAAACTGAGCAAAGAACAAGATACACAGCACACAGTTATTTTTTGACAAAACAGTCCCTGGAAAAACTCAATACGGGAAAACTGGTGTAGTAGCTCTGAGGGTTTTCTATTATTAAGCAATAATTCTGAATGCAAATGTTGGTTGCCCTCCCAGCAAACCAGTGAGAGAAAATATAATGGCGGAAAAACTAAGTGAGTTTTACCTCACTCCACCTGGCAGATTCCGGCTGATCCGACAGCAAAACTGGCTAACGCCTGCTACTTCTGCGCTGGTCGTATGCAAGCCCTGTGTTAACCCTACAGACTCTACGCTGGCCTTGCGCAGGGCATGTGTCAGCCCTATAGGATCTACATCAGCTCTGCGTTGTCTCTCCTGCCCACTGTGTCAACTTCCCCGGTTTTTCCGACTTTCTGCATGGAGAGCAGCTTCGGCTTCTGCGTTGGCCCTTCTGGCTCTGCGTCAGGCCTGCGTGGGACCATATTGGCCCAGCATCAGTCCTCATACATGTTGCACTGCCTCCAGTAGCTTCTCTCCACCTCTCTGTCAATACTACCAAACTATCCATGCTCCTCTGCTGCAACTAATCACCGTTCGAATTTCTCATCTTCCTAGCCCCAAAAATCGAACTCCGGATCAATCTGTTATCTCCGTGTGTGTTTCAAAATGAATCCCAAGCCTCTTTCTTATACTTTTCTCGTTGAGACTTCAACGGTTGAGATTAAGTCTCTAATCAATGGTTAAGATTAAAACATGACTTGATCCGTTTTCTAGATTATTCTCACCCATATTTTGATTAATACCCATTAATATTTTAATTTTCCTTGGTTTAGACTTAGGAACCCCATTAAAAATATTAATTATTTTAATAAAATACAATCCGAGTTGAATTTCACCAAACGGTTTCTGGGTTCTTTAGAACTCATGTGCCTTAGCCTCTACACCAATTTTCATGGCTAGAGCACATTCAATGCTACCAAAAGCTAACAATCCCTAGGTCTAGGCTTCCTTTAAAAGCCTTTCTTGGAGAGTCTTACACCTTGCTTCTTGAGCAAGTGAGCCTTGTCATCTGGGTCTCTCATATGAACGGGTTCTTGAAGTCACCACCTTTTCATCATTGATATATCGTTCTTAGTGATTTTCTTCATAACGAGACTCCTTCCATCGGTGATAATCTGTAAAGAGCAGGGGACATTGATTGAGGTGATAGTGGGTCTAGTAACTGCCCCTTTGGAACTGCTCCTAGGACCCCTGCTAGATTGAGCGGTAACAAATTATCATGCCTATTTTTAGTTATATGCCCTCTCTTGGAGAACTCCATTGTATTATTCTTCCCATTTTTTGTTGAAGGCAAGTTCATTAAAAAAGGCTTGTATCCACATAGCTTAACATGGTCAACCATGGATCAAGGAGGGATTTAACTACTTCATTTTTGTATTATTTTCTTTTACTTGTCATGGAGTTAGTTAGCAAATAATGTTTTTTATTATAAGAGAGAAGAGACTCCCCTTATAAGGAGGAACTTTCTCTCGAATTGATGGTTGTTGAGACTTTGGGGACTGAGGAGCTCTCCCCTTGGGCTATAGGTGTACATCATATGCTTGGAATTCAATGAATGATGGGGTATTACCCACCAAAGTGGGTGACCCCATAGGAGAATTTTTCTCCTAGTTATTTCTTCAACTGGCAACCCGATGTAGCTGATACTTTGTGTCATTTGATCTTCGCTCCCTACATCAGTCATATGTCCCCTAGCCCATCTGTCAAAAAAATATGTTAGAAAGTGGGCAATCTAACTCTAAAGGTATGTTTTTCATTATGCAATTACTTATGCATGTTTTCTTGGGCATCTTGGGCATGGACTATTGGATGACTTGGAAGGAGGAAGGGTTTTGACTATGGTTTTGTTCCCTTACCTTAAATGGGGGGTTAATCCTCAATCCTAGTCCCATGTGATCTCATCAATTGACCTATGGTTTCAAGAAGGGCATTACTTGGGAAACCTTGATTTTGGTAGTGTGGTCCCACTTTCCCATTCCACACTTTTCACTCCCCTCTGCACATTACAAGCACTATTTCATCATTCTCCTTCTCTGGGTCCACATGACCACTAGATCCACAAGGCAATGGCACTCTCCCTCCCCTTGCCCACATATCTAGGTCGAGCCTGGAAATGTTGCCCCGAAGGTTGATGCAACTAAAAGAAAGTTAAAAGCATATCATGGCCACAAGCAAGAAACAAAAAAAAAAAATTTAAAATGCAAAAGATGGTCAGGGCATTAATTAGCACATGGGAAAAAGCCAAACATAAGCTCTATCCCTTATCATGGCCATCACCCTGGTTCTTAGGGCTCCGTGAATGCCCGCACATCATTAAGGAACCCATGTATGTCCCAACCCCTGGTGTACAATGAACTACCCCACCTTAAGGGGGTAATAATTGCTTTACATCATACATATCACGTTCTCATTTCCTGGAGCCTTGCGCAATAATACAAAGAAAAATCAAGAAAAGGCAAGTAAAGAGGGGTGGAAAAATAAAGGTTGGGGTAACTCATGTATCCACGTTGCTCTCTTCTACATCTATATAAAAAATATGTGGACATCCCTCATTATAGTTATCCTTGTACCCATGGCATTTGGCCTTAAGACCCCTATGACCCCATCCATCCCATCATCGTTCATATGCCACTGAAGGATATACTAAGGACTTGTCTTTCCCCTTAGGGACTAGGAACACCTAATAAGGTCATTTATTAACCATTCCTACCTAGGGAGGTAACACTACTTTGAAATCAAAGCCCCAAATTTGGAAGGGAAGCCCCATATGAAGTCTCAATGTGCTCTTAATTAACAAGCCTGGTTCACTTAGATGCACTAATGAATTATTGTACTTGATGATGAGGATGCAGCAATGGGCATTATATGTGATTGGTAGGTGGCTTCATCATGGTTGGGCAACTTAATCGGGGCCCAAGTTGTTAATTTTGAAGGGCCCATATTGTTCTTTGCTTTAAATAATTGCATTTCATCATTTTCATATTTCATTCACCCCATAGCATTTAAGCATCATTAGCAATTATCTAGAAAGAACAATGACATCATTATAACAGCGAAACATAAAAGAATATAAGAAGAAAAGCATGCACAAGGGACACCATGATTTTGGTCAGATACTAGGGCAAAACCTTATGCAAATATGCCCTTAGATTTGCTAAATTTAGTCCCCCCTTTGGAGTTGGTTCCCTTTAGAAAAAGTGATTAACAAAACCACCGAGTTCAAGTGAGTTTCTATAGCCCCCGAAATCAAAACTCTTCACAACATAACCCTCAAAGCCAAGCGCTAATACACTATGCATGTATGCACCTTCCCCTCAACTTAGAGCTAAGCGCTAAGCCCAGTACTATACACTATGCATGTATGGTTTGGGGATGAAATCCCAAATAAACAGTGACAGGACTTCGAAAGGAATTGCCGATGTGTCCCGGCCCTTCCTGCCCAGCGTTAATCCCCTGTGTTCCATATTATAAGTCCGGTTTGGTTTATCTTCAGTGCGCTTCTCTATTGGACCATATAACCCAATGCGCAGTTGGGGTTCACTTCTCCCCTTTGTTCAATCTCTCTAGCCCACTCCTTGTAAGCTTGGCGCTTTACAAATGCGCAATTACAATTGTTGTCGAGGTAGAACCTCCGAGTGGGGTCTACTCCCACGTCCTAAACGCTTAGTCGTTCTGGCAATTGGTTCTTCCTGTGTATGCTCCCTGTGGTCCCCACTTGCCACGACCCAACGCTAAGTTGGCTCGACACTCCTCTTTCTGGTTGCTTAGACCTGGGTTCTAAAGGGTTCTTCGAGTTGTTTCCTCCGGGATGACGTGGCCCAACGCCTACTTCTCGGTCACTTAGACTATTTTCCGTTAAGGACTCCATCTAGTGACAATCCCGACCTCTGTTAACTAACAGACTTCTACAGTGGATTGAAATTTTGGCTAAGTGTTAGCCTTTTGGCATTAAGCCCAACTGTGACTCCGCGCCACTATTTTACCTCTTGTGTTTTGTGAAGCCTCTCCACTGCTCAATAATGCATGCAAATGACACTGAAGCCTTCACCGACCTTTTGCAATGCCTCCAACTCCGGGCAGGAGTATTAAGGGATCAACCCTTCAACAAATAAAAACATAGAAATAAGGAATAACACACACAGTGTCTACTCATAAGACAGGGAACATTACAGAGACCTGGTTGCAATGTACAAGCTCTTCAAGCGCAGAAAATTTCACACAAAAAAGCCACACTCCCACATGCATCTTTTTCATTAATTAAAACATATATAAAATTACAATCATTCGATCCGTCTCCCTGAGAATAGGATCAGAGGACCAATTTAGAGAAAATCTACCTAAACTACAACCACTACAACAGTTTGTCTAATATAGAGAATTACATGGAAAATTAAAAACAAATTATGGCCTAACAATCCACTCTTTGAGGAACCAACTCCTCTTAGTAAAAGATTTCGATACTCTCGGTCAAAATAGATTAAATATGCCCCTGCAAAGGGAAAAACCCTTCCAAATTCTTCTTCTTCTATTTAATTGGCATTGAAAGTTCAACAGAGAGGTACAAGGTACAGAAATATTCTGAGCCATAATACATCAGGTTATCCAAGGTCTAAATTTGTCTTGTTCACAACCTCGTTTGTGAATAACACTGCCACATAGCACAGACATCAGTGTATTTCCATACTATCTCATCTATTCATATATAATGAATAGGGTTACTGATGGAGACATTGTCTTGTGATGCCAATTGTATTACCAAACATATCTAAGATACCATCATATAATAACCAACGTTTTCTCATCTGTGATAAGAGTTTCTCTTAGAGAAGAGTCTATGCATATCTCTTGAAGATGCCACAAAATATCAACAATAAGATACCACTTGTGCTGAGATGCCATATACCAGAACTATGAAAAAAACGTCATTAAGATGCTAGCAGAGATCATGCACAGTAACAGTACTATAACCCAGTACTACAACAAAAGCATAGATACCACTGTGTTGAGCAAGACCATAATACCAAACTGTAACGTAACCATAAGGATCACTGAGTTGAGTGTAACAATAATGGTCTGATATTCGTCATTACCTGCTATACATATAGTGATGCCACACAAGCTGAATTGAGATAACAACAATGCCATAACTGCAACTGTATTGGGATGCTAAGACCACCATACATGAAACTTGGACTAGGATACCTCACTAATGAAAATCACTCAGAAAGAGGATGTGCGAAAGTCATTCTTAGATCACTGAGATATTGTGCCAACAATTGTAATGACATACAAATTGTATTGCGATTGTATGACAGTAGAGCAAGATCTTTGAGATGCCAAAGGATGTAAGACAAAGAACCATAGTGAGACAAAACCACAAGCCAATGCATTGTGCCATGCAAAGAGAAGATATCAAACCACTCAGATTATGCGAAGATGCCTCCAAATTTATGCTAGGATCAAAACCATGTGAAGACCTCAAAGCTAAATCCATACGAATATCACAGAGTCATCGAGCTTACTGAGGTAGCCATCCAAAAATTGCAGATTAAAATTCGCACTTTTGAGCACCCCAATGGGGTATATATAGTGATTTGTTATAGTTCGAAGGGTCACAACTATTGGATGGGCCGACATGAATTCATTTAAATAAAATGGTTTTCCCTCCAAATACATATTGAGGCCGACTTTGAATATCTTAGGCGAGAGACCTTAATAATTAAACTTCAAATAGACACCTTCGTAACTATTTTCAAAATAAAAATTTGCCAATCAATTTGAATTCACTTTAGGGGATCAAGGGAAATTCTTCCCTAAGTTGCCTCATAAATTTAACACAAGTCCTCCACAAGATCATATTGACACCCTCGAGTGAAGCATTCCATGGGACTCCCATGTGTAGAGCATCATTCAAACCATGGGCATCTTTAGCACAATCATCAGAGCCCTCACTGGAGCATTTATAGGCTATTCTATCACCACGAGACCCATGAGACCATTTTTTGCACCCCAAACACAAATTGGGGCCCATGTGATGATTTACATGGAGATTGAGGGGCCATCCCCTTGTTTGAGATTTATGGAGCCCTCTTATACATTTTGGCACAAAGAGGACTCAACGTTGCCTTCCAGAGGCCCTACATCAGCATGACATCATCATTTCGGCTTGCATTTGGATGGCTAATTCATATTTTGTAAAGCTACGTGGTCAGCTTGTGACCAAAAGATGTATCTTGTCCATTTTTAGAATGTTGAGGGCCTTGCAAGCATAATTCGATCTAGTAGGACACATATAAATAGAACATCATTTCATTTGGAATGAATCATCATCATCACTTGGGAATTTCAGCCTCTTAGGCTAATTCGTACTTGTTCTTGGATTGGCTAATGGAGTATCCTCGATGCATTTGGATATTTGGAGTTGATTTTTTCTCTTCTTTTGGAGCTATCTCTTGAATTATGGATGGATATGCTGCATGTCATCTCGTAAGTGTTTTTTGTTGAAATTTTGATCTTGAAATTATGTTTTAATGTATGGAATTGTTGCAACTAGATTAACACTAAATTGTGCCCTAATTTTGTAAAAGGGATTTTTTTTTTAAAGCTCGTTGGTTGGTTTGGATTGAATCATCATCATCACTTGGGAATTTCTGCCTCTTAGGCTAATTTGTACTTGTTCTTGGATTGGCTATTGGAGTATCTTGGATGCATTTTGATATTTGGAGTTGATTTTTTATCTTCTTTTTGAGCTATCCCTTGGATTATGGATGGATATGTTGCATGTCATCTTGTAAGCTAAGTCACCTAACACAGGGATTCGGGATTTGTAGGATGCGGGGATTCGAGTGTCGGATTCAGACACATTGACCCCCTGGAACAAGACACGTAGGATTCATTATATATTATTTTATTAAAATATATATATATAATATATATATAATATATATATTAAAAATAGATATTTCTTACACAAATTCTCATTAATGATACAAATTCATTGATTTCAAACATATATCTTCATCTAGATGTTAGTTTCATTGTTTACAAAGTAAGTTAGTAACATTATAGCATGCATAGTACATACAAAATTCAAATATCTACATAAACCCTCACAAACCTCATAAACCCTCGTAAACCTCATAAACCCTCCCAAACCTCATAAACCCTCATAAACCTCATAAACCCTCACAAAGCTCATAAACCCTCATAAACCTCATAAACGCTCACTTTTTTGGGATTCAAATCCTAAAATCAAGACACGAAGTGTCCTAACGGGACACGACCGGGATTCGATGGTGTCCTGTTAGGACACGTGGTGTCCCATTTTAGGATTCGAATTCCCATCAAATCGTGTCAGATTCGTGGGATTCGAACAAGTGGCCTATTTTGGACGAATCCGGTTTCATAGCTTGTAAGTGATTTTTGTTGAAATTTTGATCATGAAATAATGTTTAATGTATGAAATTGTTGCAACTAGATTAATGCTATTTGGTTGGCAATTGCATATTGATTTTCTCCATAAAACTCCATAATCTTTGAGTAGGTAGTTGTTGAGGGTTGGTGCCTAAGGCATCAATTCTTGACGTCTTTACGGACAATTTTGGCTAATATAAAGCATCTAGGACTCCATATCCCCAAAGGCGAAGGCACCAATCCAAGCCTTTGGTGATCAAACTCAATTTCTCTCCATAAATTTCCTTTCCTAAAATTTGGTCCCCTAAAGTAGGACGGCTAGTCTAGGGCATAGAGCAAATTGCATTAGAGTGATTTGGTGGATTCCAAGAGCCTAGACACCAAGACTAAGGTCTTATCTTCTTGACCTCAAAATTTGGTGGGCATCTAATTGGTTTTCATCCTTAAAATCTCTTGCCCTAGGTGTGCCCTAAGAGGGAAACCCTAGCTTGTTGTCGCCTCAACTTGGGGACTTCTTTGAGGGTTGTATGAGCCTCGTACTTGGTGAAGTAAATCATAAGAAGCCCTTTCTCATCTTTGCCTTAATCTTGGAAGTGCCTTTATCCACGATTACCTATAAAACCCTAGGTCTTGCGCAAGTCTTTTCTAGGTCTCTTAGACGGAGCGAAATACCTTTAGAAGCATCATTTCATCACCTTGAGCTTCCTATGAGAGGTCCTGCCACATCACCTAGCACCATAAACTCTAGAATATCTATTAAAGATGATTATCATCCTACTAGGACTTCTCCCATCAATGAAGGTCCATAAAGAACAGGGGACATTAGTTGTGTTGACAATGGGCCATTGTCCCATTGTTAGCGCTTAGTCTAGCTATTTGTCTTGAAGGGTTTCCCTCTTCAAGGCCTGCTAGATTTTGTGGTAACAAGGGGTATAGCATCTTTTTATGTGAGGCCTTGTATGTTTCCAATGTTTTTCACTTGTTGATTTTTGTTTTGGGAAACCCTTGTAGCATGTTATGGATGCCTTGTAATGAACTATGAGACATTTAGATAGAGTAACGTGAGAATTGTATCCCTCTTATAGCTATCGTAGTTATGTTAGCCTTGCATCTAATAAACCTAATTGTTGTTAGATTAACATGACCTCACCTTGATAGCAATGCTTACGAATGGCATCCCTACCTTTCCAAGGATAAATTTTTGCGATAGATTTCAACAAGTTAAGGTTGATTTGTGGCATGCATAGCAGCCCTTATTGCCTTACATATTCATGCATTTGCCCTCTTTGATCCATACTTCCTTGACTCCATTCGCCCAAGGTTTGCTTAGGTACTTGGTCAGTTGGTCTTGGGGTTTTCTACATTCATCTTTTGTTCTGACACCATTTACTTACCTATCCATACTACAACCATTCATTTTGCTTGGGCTTAATCTTCAATAAGTCACATTGTACCTCCACTCTATATCCTTAGCAATCCTATCTTTAGGGAAGGCTCCCATGAATTAGAGAAGAGACAACAAAAAGTGAGAGGAAGAGCCACTATGGTGAAAATGGGTAGCCTTCCTGGATTGAACAAGTCTAGCTCCTTGATGACTGGAACGTTACATCATATGGGGATGCTATATTTTGTTGTAACAAGGTGCAAAATCCTAGGTTGATATGAGAGCAATCTCCATCCTCTCTCACCTAAATACTAACACCGTTAGCTTTGGTGTGTGACTTCCCATGTTGATGAAATAACATCCTCCCTCACCTGAATACTAACATCACTGGATTTCACACTTGAATGTCACGTCATGTGGACCTTCTTTAGCTTGAGGTTGTTATCAATATGATGTCCATAATTACAAGCTATTACTATGCTCACATATCCATATAATGGGATTTTATTCAACATTAATACTTCCTCTTATCACGTGTGTGTATGTTGGGTATGTGTATTGTGAATAATACGAAATGCATAGCAATTATCATACATAGTTGGTTTAGGAGGCATTACCTGCACAAAAATCTTTGCCAAATCGGTAGGCTAGCTTTTGTGTCCAATTCCCCAAAATGCCGTGGCAGCATCCTCACTAAGTCCAGTACAATGGTCCGTGGTTTCACTGTCAGGCCTTGGCTTGTGGTGGTTATTTATTTGATGTCCATAATTTTGTGGAGGGGTGAAGTGCTTCGAGAAAAATGCCCCCTGGAGATGTGCTCCTAAGAGTTTAGGTGCCAGGGTCTGAGTGCTATCTAGTCCACCAGAATCCCCAGGTACTCAGTGTCCTCATCACTTGGGAACACCAGTGCCAATGGAACAGTAGTGAACGGCTTAACATTCTGTCGACCTTACCATTGAACTGACACCACCAATGCCACGTTGGCGACAAATCTCATTTCCCCTCACGTTACTTAACATTTCCTGCAACCACTATTCTGTTCCCATTGAAACACATAGCAAGAATGGAACCCTGATGGACGGATTAACACTCCATTCCTCAAAAGTGAACCGATTCCTCGCCAACGCTGCTGTCGTCAAGAAATATCAATTCCGATCCCATTAATCAACAGTTCTTGAAATCTTAATCTGACGTTCTCCCAACACCTTTCAAATCGGGAAAAGTTGTCTCCCAAATTCGATTTCTTCCTTTTCATATAGACATCACGATAGTTGAAGTAGAAGCAGAGACATCAGTTCCAAGGCAGAATTATGTTGTGTTTATGCCTTCAAAGCCAAGATACATCTGATAACAGCATTCAATTTAGAGCTCAATACCACTTGTATACAATTACAGTCCTTCGACAAATTGTCACTGATGTTAATTTCAGCAGAGGACTCCATCAGAAGTATAATACTTATAATCTTTACAATTTCTAGAGTTTAAAATAAAAAATGACAAGAATTCCATACCGCTCTGATATTCGAGTCTTCTGAATCGACTGCGTGTACGGGCCCTTCGCTTTTGAAAACAGGTTCAGCTCTGTCCAAGGCTCCCTCCTCGCTGATCTTTAATGAACTTATATCCACTGCTTCGGAAACCTTATCGTGCTTCTCATCATCAAATTCTACGTCTCCCCATCGCTTCTTCTCTTCAGCCACAGTCACCTCAGTTTTACTCTCCGATGATGATGCATCTTTGGGCTGCTGCTCCAGTACAGTCCCTTCTCCCTCCACATGGTCTGCCATGGAAGCTTTACACAGGAGGAAGAAAACCCAACGAAAATATTGAATCACAAAATATAACTTAAATACTTTGGGTATTTTTTTCTGAATTCAGAGCTTCATTTGATACTGAGCGTTATAAGTGTGGAGCAAAGTCAGAATATAAAAAGAATTGATGGTTGTGGGCAGCAGGCGGTGCAACGCCGAGGCCAGTCCAAAACCTTATTTTACCCATTGAACCATCATAACGATGTTACTAAATTTTATTAACAGGTAGTACACCTTCCCAAAAATATATCCTGGAATAACTCTCTCGATTCGACTGTTTTTCTGTGATTATCTGCTTTTATTGGATTTTTAGGATTTTTAGATGAGGTGAGACACTTCAAATCAACGATTTAAAGTGTGACTGCTTTTTCTGGTTAAGTTGCCAATATATTTTTACTGCTTTTCCCCATTCTTTTATGTCACTCTTGAAGAGGTTAAATTGCCAATATATTTACTGCTTTTTCCCATTCTTTCATGTCAATCTTGAAGATATTTTTACTGTTTTTTCTAAAAAATCTTCTTATTAATATATTTTTTTATTTTCCTAATTGCCAATATATTTACTGCTTTTTCCCATTCTTTTATGTCAATCTTAAAGATATTTTTACTATTTTTTCTCAAAAATCTCCTTATTAATATATTTTTTATTTTCCTTATTAGTATATTTTTTATTTTTAGAAAAGATCAATGGCATGTTCTCTATTCTATGGCCACCTTTTTCTGTTATCAATATTTTTCGCACCTTTTTCCTTAGTGGCCACATCCCCATGTGTACAACTACCCATTAGCCTATAATGATTGCATTGTGGGTTACGCCATGGACTTTCCTTTCCTATCTAGACTCGATGGAGATAGGAAATAGGAAAGTTCATGAAGAGCAGAAAAGATGGAATTTTCAGCATGAAGAGTAGGAAAGTTGAAGAGAAACTCCTAGGGGCCTTGCAATACTTCACCAGTCTAGAAAACTAGGGACGAATTTTTCAAACTCTGCTAAGACGAACCCTTCGAATGGTATGGCGACTAGAGGAATCTTGCGAAGCCCCTAGCTGAACACTGCGGCCTCAATTATACTATTTCGGAAAATGGTCGGCCTCGACTTCTCTTCTAATCGTGTGAACATTTTCAACCACCCCCAAAACATATATATATATATATATATATATATATATATATATATATATATATATATATATATATATATATATATATATATATATATATATATATATTAATATATATATATATATTTTCTTGAAAATCTGTTATCTCACACACCTTTGTGCGAAGTGAACACATTATATTAGTAAAGATGGAAAATCTTGCGGATTAGACGCAATTGAAGAAAATCACAGAGAAACGGCTGATGTGACATCTCAGACATCCATGGCACAGCAGGTGGGTTACCTATTTGTTCTTGATTATTGCATTCAAATTTCATTGTTCTATTTAAACATTCGTTTTCACTGCTTTCTGCGATTTTTGTCATTTGGGAAAAAGATTATTAGTTTTTGCACACAGTAATGATGTATTTTGTTATGATATTGGGCAGAAAGAGACTTAGTTTCTGGACTCTGTGATGACGTAGTTCTCGGGGAAGTCATTCCTCGATTATGTCGAGGCAATGCCATGGGATTCCAAGCCGGTCCTGAGGTTGTTGAGTCGATCATGGGGCAATGCTATGGCGTATCATACCACATTATTATATGACAAGACGAGTTTGTGTGTGTGGAAATTTGGAATCCCTCTCGTGGTATGGAGAACGCACTTCCACCACCGCGGAACGCGGCATTTGATTATGTGTTTGTGTGCGACTGCGAGAGCTTATATTTGTTCACTCCAGATGTTGTAAGAGGTTCTCCACCGTCTGCTTATAGATTGCCTAGGCGTAACCAAAGGTTCTCCACCGCCCTTCAAACATTTCTCTCACCTACTCCATGGAAAACATTGGATAACGCGTGGGATATGGAGATAAAGAAAGTCTCCGACTTAATGCTGGCGCAAAATGGACCAATCTATTGGTTTGAATTCTGAGCTGCCAACGAAGATCAGTAGCCGTAGCCGTTTCTGTTTCAGGAAGATTAGTCTTACATAGTTTGGTTTCGATTCAGGAATTAGAAGGAATTTTCGCTTTCAAATGTGATGCTATTAACCTTTAAACTTTAGTGGTAAAAATGTGTATAAGGATATTAAATTTTTTTCACTGTAGATGTTTGTGGATAAGTTTCTGAAAAATGTATTATTGATAATTATGTTCCAAACTCCAAGTTATAGTTATGAGAATGGGATTAAAAAAGAATTCTTCAACTTCTTCAAAAATTCAAATGGACAATATAGTTGCATCAAGCTCATTGAGATGATTCCAACGATATAATTTTTTCCCAATCTGGTTCAAGGATCATAATTTATGAACTTTTAAGCATAGGACATTTCAAACCTTACCACATCATCCGACCTCCACCTAGTAGCCACACAATAGCCCATGTGGCAAGTTATGTGCTTGCATCGCCATCGTAAATAGGTCCACGTGGCTAAGTGATCCAAGCCTAAGGTAGTCGAAGGTCATCATTGTTACTGTAACACATTGTTTAGAGACAATGTTCGACCCTATATGGATGCAACATTGATAAAGGGTTGGACTGACCTGACCCTCGACCTCGCTAACCATCTTGACCTCGACTCAGTCACTTGCTAGCTTCCTCCCCTTCTTATTATCAACATGGATGTAGGGAAAATATTGATATAATAATTTTGAAAACCTTTGCTTATATAAATACCATAATATATTATTGGAAAAATAATGGGATGTAAAAAGGTATCGAAGAAGCTATATGATGCAAGGTTGAAGTGCATAACAAATATTGACTTCTCTAAAGTGGTCATCGGGAATATGCTTCGAAAGTACCTTCGTGCCTATCCGGGCATGCTCTAGAGAGTTATGGATATGATTTTATGCAGGTTTTTAATGTAATAGGTCCAAGGAGCCCCATAAGAGTCATGATTAGTTAGTCTAGTAAATAAAGCTCGTAAGTGGTTACTCTCATTAATGATTGCATGTGGTTGATCCTCATTCTAAAAAAGGGACCATGATTCGTTATTTTAGTTATGGATGATGAATAAACAGGTGATAGCTAATAAATAAAGTGGTAAACCTGCATTATGCAAGGGACCACAAGTAGTTAGGGTTTCAGATCTTATGAAACTATGTATAATCAAATATTGCGAGGGAAATTTTGTCTTGTGTTGTATAATTGAGCTCTGATCTACTGGAGGTTGTCCCTCGAAGAGACAAGTAAACAATATTGCTACATATCTGAATAGAATATTCCCATTTCCTATCATCGCATTGTGTTAATTTTCTATGGTTTCTATGGCATATTTCGCACTTCTGATATTTTCTGCAGGTTAAGCATACTGTAAGTGGTATCAGAGCTCTTTCTTGAACCAACCGCAACACAAATTTTAGCCAAAAAAAATAGGCCAGAGACCTGTTTTGGCGTCTTTCACCTACAAATATTTGTCATTATGCCCATCATACTCATGGGAAATACAAGAGGTGGCCATGTTTGTTAGACTCCCTTGTAACCCTTATTGGTACCCCTTCTAGTAGTAGCACATCCAACTATTGAGAAATGTAACTAGTATCGGTCTTCATAATTGTTTAGCTCATGTCATGATGTAATTATTTGTCAAAACAAAAGATATTGTAAAAGAAAATTATTTATAAGCATGGGTTTCATACTCTATCTACTTTGTTTCTAGGTCAAAGCACCCATTGAGTGCTTCTAGGGTTTGTGTTTTGAGTCATTGTCATTGTCATTATATTCTAGACCCTTATTGGGCTTTTTGTATCAAGAAACAAAAGTATTTTTGAAACATAAAATGTGCCTTGTCCCTCCTCCACCAAGTCAGCTCCTTCAACTGTCTATTTGGCCTCATGAAGGGATTCATTCACCTTGAATATATTATAAATAAGATGGGCATTCGACCTATTGTGACATGATCCAAGCAAGAATTCGATCTGCAATAAGCGATGCGAAAAAGAAGTCAAGAAAAGGGTGCAAAGGCCAAGGAAAGAAGAGACAAGTCAAGCAACGAAGGAACAAAATTTTATCGACCAAAGAGGATCAAAATTTCTATGTTTTCTACCACACATGCAAGGAAATCTGAAGCGAAAGAGCAAAGGTGCAGAGCGAAGGGTATAGGACAAGATTTCAGATACGGAAAAAAGGCTGAGATTTTGTTTGACTCAAATTTTGGAAGGATGAATTATGTTGACTTGTGAGAATTTGGTTGCAGTTTTACTTGTCTACATAGGAGGCTAACTTGGTGGATTGGAGGAATTCTATGTCTTTGCCAAAAGTTATAGGTTGTCTCATTTGATTTAATTTTAAAGAAGATTAAAAAAAATGGATTTTCCCCTAGGAGAGGGTTTTGCCCTGGCTGAGTGCCTACATCTTGTGTTCCTATCTTTGTGATCTTCATAATTTTGGAAAATAATAAAAGAAGAAATAATAAGAAGTCATAAGAAATTGCCAAGTTAAAGAGAAATCAAATTAAAGAAACCCTAATAAGTTGCCCTAAGGATTTCTCGACATGGTGTCAGAGCTAAGGTCAATGGAATAAAGCATATAGAAGATCATTATTTAGAGAACAAAGAACAAAAGGAGCATTGTACTCATAATCTTAGAAGACCGAATTCAAGAGCATATTTTTGGGCATCTTCATAAGTCATAAACACTATGATTAGAGCACAGACTTGGGCTAGAAAGTGAAGGTACCTGGAAGTACTCGTTACGCATTATTTGTCATTGTTTCAAGGTATCTAAGAAGCCTAGATGAGGAAGAAAGTCCTGAAAGGAAATCTGAAGTCTTGAACATAAAATTGAGGATCTTTAAATCATATCATAAATTCAAAAGGTTTTGTACTACAACATTAGTGTAACCAAATCAAAGTTTAAAAGGACTAAGAAGTCGTCTTGACAGCTACCAAAGAAAAGAACTAAGACCAATATTTAGAGGTATAGTTTCAAGCTCCAACGAAGGATGTTCTATAAAGTCTATTTCATTTAAGTCATAATCAAAGAGTCAAACTCAGAATTATATATCAATCTTTAACAAGACCTATAACAGCCTCTCCATCTCACGAATTATGTCATCCTAAAGGAAAATCTAGTCCACATTCATTGAATGAGAACTAGATTTGTTTAAGAAACTATTTCTTTTGCTTAAGGAACGAGTTTGTAAAAGAAGGCCACATGAATCTCAAAGATACTAAAAGAGGTTCTTTGTGTATAATCTATTATTGAGCAAACCTATTATCTTTGTCTCAAAAGGGCGAACTAAGCTACAACAATAAGAAGAGTTCGTAATCTTATCATCTTAGAAGCTTCTACAACAAACAATGATAGAATAAGCATAAAGCATATTGCACCAACATGTGAAAGGAGCCTTTAAGATCTTATCAAAGTCAAGATTGTAGCAAATACTTCAAGGATGAAATTAGAGCAGAAAGAAAAATCTTGGAAGAACACTCTTATTTGACATTGTTTGAAGGCAGCACTGAAGGAGGTATAACTTAGGAAGTAGTCACTTTCAAGAAAGGTTAAGGTAAGATTGTTATAAGGTACATATAACATAACATGTTCATTTGTGAGTTTTTGTTTAAAGACCTATATACAAATATACATTAGGGTTTTGTTATATGTTCAGGGCTTGTAGTCTTATATATAAACCCTATATGGATATTAATTAGAGATCCATACTAAAAAACCCTAACCCTATTCTATTTTTTTCCATTATAGAAACCCTAGCATTTGGTTTTTAAGGTTTGTAGGTAGTCTAGGGAGAAATAACAATCCCTAGTAAGGGTAGAATTAGATTTCACATTCAAATCATAAAGTTAATGTTTTAGGGTTTGGATGTAGAAACCCTAGGAATTCTCCCTCTATAAAGATTCCATAGATTAATGAAATTGTCTCCATGCTTTCGTATTTGTATATTTCGTTTGGTGGTACTTGTCAAGAAAATGTTGTAGGTACATAAAAGGATATTGATCTTATGCAAGAGGAAGCTTCCACCTTCTCACAAAAGATAAGTATTCTTTATCTCCTTCATTATTTTCATTTCTCTAGCTTTATTATCATTGTTCAAATATTATCGTTTCTCTTGTATTTTCCTTTGAAGAAAAGCTTGTAGGTCTATTCTAAAGAATAAGGATTGTCACTAGAGTACGAGGGAATATTCAAAGGGAGACTTGTAAGAAGATTTGCTGTAGAGAAAGTCCTTCAATAAGAAACCCTACAATGTTTATAAAAAGAGAAACTCAAGGTATGTAAAATTGCAAGATTTGTAGTAGATAAGAAGGTATGATCAATTTGAAATTTGATTTATATTATTTGCTTATGTTTAGGGTTTTGTTATAGAATCGTAAAGATTCTTATTTGTTAGGGTGATTAATATTTATAATAAATCAACCCTTATCATACTATCTATCGGTTGTTCAATTTAGTAAAACCCTAACCTTTGGGTTTCTTTTGACGATGTTGGACCCGCCAACATGTCAAGGGATCTCCCCAGTAAGAAGTCCCAACTAGACCTCAGACCGTTTGGAGTAGGAGTCCCAACAGTTGATAGTAAAGCTATGCCTTGACTACAATAGCAGACAGAGGTAAGCAAGATATCCTTATCGGAAGTAAGTGTGTGACCTTGCAGCAAGTCAAGAGAGATGCATTGGGAGGTTCTAACACACGAAGGGGAAAATGAAGTGTGCCTCTTAGAAGCCTATAATAGTACGCATCCTGAAAGGAACACACGAGCTTAATGACATCACAAGCAGGAAAGAAGAATAGTCGACAATCCAAAGTGATGGGTTAAACCAACAACATTACTTCAACAAGATTCGTACAATCACATACGGAATATTTGATACACAAATGCATAAGTTAAATAACATACAGTGCTAAAGTAACCAGAATAGTCGAACTACACTAACAACATATGCATGAAGACGTGTTGGCTCTGTTATATTATATAAAAGTGAAAGTTCCTTCCATACATATAACCATGAAAACCACTAGCCCCAATAGTCGAACATTACAGTCAATGCCAGCTGCTCCTCCAAAGAGATGTACTCACTTGTCACAATACTCTCCAAGCCCTCTCTAAGCAATGGCTAGAAAAATATTGGCTCCCAAAATCCTCTTCTATGAGTTATGAGGTTCTATATATAGCAAAGGGTGGGGTGACCCTTAACATTCCCCTTTGGCTCTTGGACTACCCACATGACTCTTAAACTTCATTATGTATAACTCTTTACATTACATATGATAGTTTGCATTCTACTAATCACACTTGGAATTTCACTTTACATTACATTTGATTACAACAGTTACGGGTCACAGTAGTGAGGTGGTTGAGACAACTCATAACACAACACGACATGACACTATTGACATGTACTAGTTGACTGTGGTGTTCGTGTCAAGATGTTGTGCTCTTAAGTGATGGATGTGCCTTTCGATGTACTTTTTCTCCATCTCCACATAGCTTGGTGTTCTAGGGTCGTCAATGGTCTTAGTCTTTGCAAGATGGTTCCATGCATGTGTTTCTTTCGCTTAAAGCTTGATGTGCTTCATTCGTTCGTTCAATTGCGAACAAGTCTTCTAACATGCACTCCTTCTTCATCCCGTTCATTGTCGCACCATGTTCCATCAATGTACATGTTCCTGCAATCACTCATGACGAGACAACATCAAATCCAAAACCTCCTAGTCTAGCATGATGCATTATTATCGTGTTCCGGGTGACAAGGAGGTAGGACAAATCAATGAGACAGTACATAGCACAACTCAAGTTGGAATGAGGCATTCTGAGAGGACAACTTGCACTGCCAGGAAAAAATGCGCAAAGATCACTAGGAGGTAGAATTGTGAAGTGAAAGTCACCAGTGTCAACTGCAAGATGGGACCCTGAGGGGAGCAACTTCTAGAGCGAAGACAAGACGAGTTGCAGGGAATTGTTGGGCAGTTTTGCACAGTTTCGAGAGGGACCTATTGGGTAGCTCTGCGCAGTTTTCAGGAACAGTGCATGATAAGGCTGTAAGGGGGAACTGCCAGACATGACTCCACAGTTTTCTAGGACAATGCAAGATAGGCAGCAAGGGGAGTGATAGACATGTCTCCGCAATTTCTGGAGGTAGTGTAGAGCAAGGTAGCAAGAGTCAGTTGGGCAGTTCTTTACAATTTCTAAGAATAGTGCAAGACAGGAAAACAGATGACCAATTAGACATGTCTGCACGGTATTGGGAACAGTGCATAGCCAGATCTCAGAGGAGTGCAGGCTTCCAGCAGGCAATAGGGAGTATTGATGACTGCGCTTGAAAAATGTGCAGTTCAGTTTGGTCATGCAGGCAATTTCTGCGCAGTTCTGAGAAGGAAGACAACTACTCATTTATGGGATTGTGCAGTGCAGCTGGCTCGGGGGATAACCTCAAGTATTGTGCAGTTCTAGATAGTAGAGTAGCATCACTGAGGGCTGAGACTGCGCAGGGCAGCTCAGTTGGGGTTTTGGGAAGTGAAGTTGTTCCATCAAAAGGTTTTCAAGAAAATGGCTAAGTGCAAGAGGCAAGTGAACTTGTGACGACTTGGACATTATAATCACACACTTAGCATATTTTGAGAACATGATGACACTAATCACTGAGACAACATAGAAAATCATGATTCTTTATGGGACTGTTTATAGGTGAAAGCGACAAGTGCGACACTTGGGATAGACTTTTGGATGACCATGACGACACTTGTGCGATAATGCTTACAACTTTGTGTTTCAGTGCGATGAGTGATCGCATAGCTAAGACAACCCAAACACACAAATACAAACCTTTGAAATCACCAGAACCCAATGGAAAGCATGGCATAGCAATCAATATGCTAAAGACGATAGTTGGTCCAACAAGTGAAAGGGAGTAAGAAAAGTAAAGGAAACACGTAGAATGACCTTCAATACTTGCAAACATGCATGTTTTTGAAGAAAAAATTATATGATGATGATCAATAGTACTTCAAGCTACAGGAAGAGATGTACTTTACTTACCATACTTACCCTCCAGATGGTTATGCATCCCACAGAGTTTTCATTTGGTCTCGATCTTTTGTCATAACTGAATTTGTTGGTCTTTCTCCTCAACTCCTTGAGAGTCACCTAGCATGCCATCTTTCCCTATGATCACTAAGATATAGGTATGCGCAGTTTCAGTAGATAGTGACTATTGTCGGGATGAGGTCCTGGGAGGCCCATCTGCATAGTTTCTGAATGTAAGGTAGTTTGGACAACCAGGACAACACTATATAATTTTGAGATGCAAGACACTACTGTTGGATGGGTCCCAAGAAGACACATCTGCACAGTTTCAGGTTACAAGACAGTCTGGGCAATTGAGGGACAACACTGCGTAGTTTTTGAAGACAATGGGTTCCAACTGAGGGAAGGACACTGGAGGAAACCAATTCGTAGTTTTGGATGCAAAGGGAGGCTGGGATCTCTATGCATTGCATAGTTCCAACAAACAAGGGAAAAGTTTTGAGGGTTGCAAAAGAAAAGTGTGCAATTTCAGAAAGTTTGGTGAGGCTAGGTTGCTCGGGAAACTAGCTAAGTGTGAGATCAGTGAAACTGATGTAAAAAATGATAGAAATTGACTATAATCACACATGAACACTTAGTGATACAACATAGACCATCCAAAACATATAAAACATAGTTTGCTTGATGCAACAACCTTCATGACAAGAGTGCGTGAAGTGAGTGTGAAACGTTTCTATGTGATGAGAACAACCCATACGCACAAAGATTTCCCCTTGAAGTAGAATAAAATTCCCTTTACATGACAAACAATAATCCCTATGCCCAAAGATGACACATGTTTCATAAATATGAGAACGTGAACAACTCTTAAGATCAAGGAGGGAGCTTGAGATCATCAACTTACCAATAACTGACCAAGGAATGATCGATCACAAGGTCCAAGGAAGGCTCCGAAATTTGCATGCATGCTAAAATTTTGGAGGGTGGTTGTAGCCGCTACAACATTGGTGACACTGTGGTAGAACTCCAACACTTGGTATGGATCTTGTCTCGTTAAAAGTGATTTTAACTCGTCCGGAAGTATTGTTTGATTCTTTGATCGTCATGGCTTCCTCACTAGCTTGTGTGAAATATGTAGTCCCTACCATTATCTTGATCGGTCATCACACATACCAAGCCGATTCAACTAAGTTATTTTGATTGGGGATGAGGGGTATATTGATACACAAGTAATATAAATGTTATAGTTTTAATTTCATTTGTGGTTTTGCTTAGCTGTCAGCAAGCCTGGACAATACCTCAGCGGAGTCACGCAGGAACACAAGCATTGGTCCACTACTAGCGAGCCTAGTCAGTACCTCAGCGGAGTTACTTGCATCACCTCTCTATGCAAGAAGCCTTCCTCTTCTCTCGCCTGATTTATTTTCATTTTCATTTTATTTTCTTAAGAACTGTGCATAGGCACTTATTTATTTTTTAGAGGTGGAAGAGGGATCTAGACTTATTGAGAGAAAAAGAGGTTTTCACTTAAGAGAAGTATGTTATATATATCTCTAACATACGTGTTAAGGTTTTCCCCCTCACCCTACTCTACTTGATTGAGCTGACAAGGGTTAACCAAAAAAACCGATAAGAGAAAGTGGTACTAATTAACAGTGCAAGAGTTGTGTTTTCACCAAGACTCACTTTGAACATAACATATTTTCCATCAGGGTATCATTGAATGAAAACAACAAGCTCTTCATAAAGAGAGAGGACAATAGATAACGAAATGTTGATAGCTCTACAATTCCTCTTATATTTGCCTAGCTTGTCTCAAGAGCCAAACATGATGTCATGTAAAGCTAACCTATGGGTGTAGACAAGCAAACAAACAAATAATCAAAGAGAAGAAGTAAATAAAAGTAAAACAAGTAATAAAAAAAAAATACACAAACAAACAAAAAAGCAAACACTACTCCTACTCCTATGCTAAATAGTGCATGTGCCTACTCATGTAAAGTGATATTTCCAATGCAACCACCAGTGCATTGGTTGGCCCATGTTGGTGAAGGCATGGTTGTCAATAAAGATATACTTGAAAACTAGCAAAAAGAAAAGATAAAACAGTGAAGACCAACACGCTCCGAGTTTGAAAGCGTCCAGAGAAAATAAAATATTAAATTCACAAGACAAACATTTTGCAGACGTACCATGGTGTTGCAACACATTGTGCACAAATTATAAGCACGTACACTCTTTTAACCTTGTTTGATGAACAAACATGAAGAAAGAAGAAAACTTACATTTTGCAAGAATGCTCATTGTGTATGACTCCTCCAATGCATGAGCGATGGGATCATGTGATTCTGGTGGAGGGAGTGAAATTTGTGAAATAGATTGATCTCAATGCACACAGGAGAGTGATAATGAGCCTTGGTTGTTTCAACAGATTTCTGATCAGAAGCGGAGCTGACCTCAGGATAGAAAGGACCTGACATAACAATCAATGCAAGATGAAGTGCCTCGATAGTTTGAGGGGTTTCCACTTCATCAGAAGATAGATCATCAAATACTAGTGGCTTAGAAAAATTAACAATGAGTGAATTATAATCATGATCGAATGAAGGAGTACAAAGATCATGAAAACTACAATAAGAAAATTCACGATTTTCATTGGCATCCTCATGATCTAACGAATCATGTAGAGGGGTTGATGAGAAACCAGAATGTTCAGATTCTGCATTTCCAAAAATGACAGATGAAAGATTGAATGGATTTTTAGAGAAAGATTTGTCCTCTCCGTAATGCAATGACAAACTGACATCTAGTGTTTCCTACGAACATCTGGCGATGAGTTTTCACAAGGAAAATCAAAAGTGGCAGAATCAAAAGGGTTGTTAGATAGAGTGGATGAGGTGCGGATAGAAGGGAGTCATCCTTCATCATGGGTTTTTCTCCAGATTCCCACACACTCTCACCATGAATGACAACGCATGTTGGTTGCACCACATTAACTTCGTTGACAACTTGATCCTTGTGAACACAAGATGTGGAGTCTTGAATGGGAGAATATAACGTAGTACAATCTGGAGGACCAACAGAATGCGGGGACGGAGGTTGAGAGAACAAGTTCACGTGACAATCAACAGTCTTGTAAGCCAAATTTGCTCAGATATCCAAAGCAGGTGGGGTGGGAGGATGTGATAATTCAATAGATGGGTGCATGTCTTCTTCCACCTCATACAATGGAGCTAGAGATGTTTGATGAGAAGAGTACAACCAATCACTTGTGACAACGACCTTGTCCGTCTTGGATTGGAAACTCTGACACTAAGGTATGTCAGGAGGGGTTCGAATGATTGTAAGATTTGTGGATTTTCAGATATGTGAAGAAGATACTTAAATCTTTCATCGAGAAATTGCCAATCAATTTCATCTTCAGGAAATTGAAATGCAAGATTACAAAAGCATATGTGAAATTGTTCAATGGATTCATCACGTGCTTTCCATAATTCAATAGTTTTTTTATTGAGTGCTTTGCAGTCATAACGATGGAAAGCACATGTCAACTCTCTAAATGTTGTGCATACAAATCCCCTATGTGGACAGAGGTGATCCCTCTAGTCCAATGAGTAGGTGTAGCAACAAACTAAACAATCTAACATACACTTCCTAGCTCATGCTTGAAAAATGCAGAGAGAAGCAGAAACCTACCTCGCTCTGATGCTCATCGCTCGGTCCTTGGAGATGGCTTTGAATATTTCGCTCCAAGCCTCACTCCTTACTTGTTCTTCATGTCCAAGTACCTACAAGGGAGATCAAAGAGCTATGCAATATACAAGAGCATATATGGCATACATCAAACATAAACTACTTATAGATCAAGGAGTATTAAGCTAAAAGCATAAACATCTACACAATTATGGAAAGTGAACATCAGATGTATGTATTACTAAGGTAAAAAGGGAAGCATACAACCTAAATCTTGATGTTGGAGACCTCCTTTTGGTGGATGTCCAAGTCTAAGAAAATACTCTTCAAGCACTCCTTCTCCAAGCTAAAATGGGTAGCATGTAAGCATAATCTCAGCATAGGAATGCAACAATCAATGACAAACCATTTGGGGATGGAAGGGAGTGGATTTATAGGAAGGGAGAGGGATTTAGGGATCCACAAAAGAGGGAGGAAGGTCCACATCTCAAGGGGAAAGCCCGTGATGATAAGATCAAGAGGCCCAAATGAGAGAGCTCGACCAGATCAACAACAACCGATATCCATCTCATTGTTCCCGAAGGTTCTAGTGAGTGAAGCTTCTCCTCCAGTTTGGGAAAACCTGGCAGAAGAGGTTTAGTGCAAGTTTTCCTATGAAAACTCGTGCTAGCAGCACAAGTGTATAACTAAGAAACCTGTCATCAACATGGGCAGGCAGTGGAGCAAAACGCGTTGATGCCAAAAATTAGGTTTTTAGGCAACCTTCTCGAGAATGTATTTATGGAAGTTTTCCTTTGATTCTTCAGAGAGGCTATGGTATGTGTATCATGATGGATATGTTGCACAATAGTCAATGTTTTCGCACTTCGGGATATGGTACATGAAGTGAACAAGAGGTATGACAAAATAATGTGTAACAAATGCCCCCTAAAAGATGAAGGCAACACAGGGAGTGATGGTTAAGATGATTTACAAGTCAGTGCAAGGACGAGAACAACACCATTAGGAGACCTGCAAATCAAGCATATACATATACATATACATATATATATATCTCTCTCTCTCTCTCTCTCTCTCTCTCTCTCTCTATATATATATATATATATATATATATATATATATATATATAATATACATATATATACATATCTTACATCTCTAATGATCATGCCTAATGAAACAAGAATATGTATCTAATAATACATGAATTCGCGGTATGGACACAACCATCCAGACACAATGGATCATGTGCAAAGATCCTTCGTATGGTCGCAGTCATCTGCATAAAAACGATTGTGAATATGGACCCATGGTATTGTCGTAGCCATCATCCAGTGGAAACATGTGTACAATCATGAATGACTCATAACTCCACGTGACTTGGAATTTATCAGAAAAATACAGGGTCTTGCGCTCCGTCTCGACCCGACCAATGTATGGATTCTAATCATGTGAATAGATGTGTCAAAGTCGAATACGATAGAAAACCACCTGACTACTGATTAATGATGTAAACCGTTAACAAGCACGAGCGAAACCACCAATGATGGCAATGGATCTCAAGGTACAACCGGCACAATCCATGACTGTGAATAGTGAAACTAAAGTTGAAAATTCGTGGAATCATCTGATAGAAGGTCAATGATGTAAACATGTTGTCGAATGTGAGGAACTTTCCATTGAGGAATGCAAGCTCTAAGGTAATGGAAGAGAGTTTTGAGATCATATTCCTGGATAATGAGCTGAAGTCGATAGGAAGTGATCTGTCGAAGGAGGGCCATAATGAATCCCACATCATTGACACGAAACAAAAGGATGTAGTACAGTAGATAAATGTGATCCACGACTATGGAAAAAAGTTAGACAGTGTATAGGAATTAAAGAAATGAATATAGGATGTCTCTTGAACATATCGATGACACGACTCTGGAGTTTGGAAGTATTTGACTCAACATAGGATTAGAGGTCATGATGATGGAATGGTATAATCAGATAAGAGGCAAAATGGATTTCCTAGACTCAAGGAGGTAAGTGACTAAGTGAGGATGTCCCAAACCCGACAGGAGCAACAAACAAGTGTCATGTTCAAGAGTGACATGCTACCTTTACAAAATACAAATGATGATCACTTTCACTTTTTCCCCCACCATTTCTGACGAGTACCCCATATATTTTTTATCGCAAGCTTGAAGGAGATAACATACGCTTGCCATATAAGTTCACCCTTTCAGATGAATCCATCCTAGTAAGTTTTATGAGCCCTAGGAAGGAGAAACTCGATCTCGTCATGGTGACAAGTACTATGTCATTTATGTTTTATGAGTTTGACGAAGGTGAAACTCGAAAACTTTTTCAAGTTTAGAGAGTTTGAAAAATAAGCGAAAACTAAAACTCCAAAGGTCCCTTTTCGTAGCTAGTCTCTTGAATCTGAAAAGTTAGAAAATAATACTGAAGAGAACAACTTAGCCATATTCGACTAAGGTGTTCCTTTTTCATACAATAGTCTATCTCAGTCTTGAAAAGGGTTAAACTTATACTGAGTAGACATCTTTTCATTTACTTTTAGGAGTTCAAAAAGACAAGTTATCGACAATCTTTTTCATATTTTTGGAGCCTAAAAAGAGATGAAAGAGGACTCCACCTGGAAGAACGAGAGGGATTAAAGGATTACAACTAATTCCAGTTATGATGGAACTGCTAAAAACATGTAAAGGTCAAGAGGCTGGCTAATAATACCACTCATTGCAGATGTTCCTTAAGCAAGGGTAAAACAACCAAGTGAAATTTTATAATTAGCCAAAGAGATGGTGATGATGGAATGAAAAAACCAAGGCTCATCTAGCAAAAACAGGCTGATAAAAACGACAATCATGAGAGGTAAAAAGGGAAATGGTTTCATTTTTACACAATCTTGAAACATGGGAAACTATGTTCGAGTATACTTGAGGATGGTTTCATTTTTTCACAAGCTTGAAACATGAGAAAAACCATGCTTGGATTTGGTTTTATTTTTACACAAGCTTGAAATGGAAACAAACTATGCTTGGGTTTGGTTTCATTTTTACAAAATCTTGAAACAAAGATAAACTATGCATGAGATAAGTTTCCATGCCCCCAGCATAATGACTCAATCGGAGGTACATGCCCTCCCAAGTTTCATTTCATTCACCTAAGTAGACTACTGGTTACTAACAGGTGGATGGAATGAAGGTTTATTTGTGAGATCAAGTGAAAGACTCGACTGGGATTTTACAAGATCTAATCAAAGACTCGAATTAGAAGGGGATTTGTTTCATTTCTAACAAGCTTGACACAGGGAAAGAACCATGCTCATGACACCTTGTTTCATTTTTACTGAGCTTGACAAAGGAAAAAAACTCTGCTCATGGGAACTTATTTCATTTTTTAATGAGGTTGACATAGTAAAAGAACTATCCTCATGGTCTTTGATTCATTTTTTAACAAGCTTGACACAAGACAAGGAACTCTACTCCAACACCTTGTTTTATTTTTTAATAAGCTTGACACAAGTAAAAGAACCATGCTCATGAAATTGAATGGACTATAAGAGACCATGGCTTCTATGAGGTCCTCATCATATGGGAGAATAATAGTCTAGAAAGGATACATGTCTAGGGATCCAATGGAAAAATTGGGCTCCAATGCCCAGAGTACGTGATGTACTACATCACCTAATAGATCATCAGTAGATGTGGGCATGGAATAGGTAGCCATATAATTAACATGTGGCAGGGGTGATACTGCTGGAACATAAGAACCATTTAGGGATGATGGTTGATTAGGAGTTGATTTAGGCCCAATGAACGTAAGTTTATTAATAATCAAAATTCTTCCTCCATGTGGGAAACACATCACATGAAAGAGAGAACATATAAGAGCTCCCATGACATAAACATAGTCACAGTCAAGGACTAGATTAGAATCTAAAGGACCTTGAACAACCATCATGTCTATATAGACAATATTTCCTCCCAAAATAATAGGTAACTTAGGAAGGATCCCTAGCGGTAGACTTGTTCCTATGTTAAAAGCTAACATATTGTAGGTGATGGGGACAAGTTGAGGAGAATCTAAAGCTTGCCAAGCAATTTAGGAAATAATGCTAACAAATGTGCCCTCGTCTATGATTGTGCTAGGTGCGGCCATATTGTAAGTATGTACTGTAATTTGGAAGGCACATAAGATGGGAGACGATATCCTACCAGCTGAATCCAATAAAAAGAAGTGACTAAACTACTTCGAGGGGGTGCCTTCAAAACGTGAGAGTTTCCCTCTCGTGCAATGGGAATAGGAGAATTGCACTCATGAACATCAGGAACGAGAGGACTTCCCTCCAATTCATTTGAAATTGAAGACACCAGAAGAACTTGAGCAATATGAGGTTCACTCTCTACCTGAAAGGTACGATTAAATAAAGGTGGAGCCAAGTCTACCATTTGCTCAACCAATGGTTGGTCGAGAATGGACTCACATGACTCACTTTGACAGAGATCGAGGTTGACTAAATATGGCTTTTGATCAATCACCTGATCAATGAGTGAAGGACCAGGGGAAAGCTTATGATAACCAAACAAAAGACAAGGTTGGGAAGCTGTAAGGTTTTCCAACTCTTTGGAAGCCTCATCGAGAAGAGGACAAAGGTGAATGGGATGATTACCTTAACACAACTTACTAGGAATTTTTACTTTTCCCATTTTCCCATGAGCTTTACTATTACTAGTGGAGGGTCTATCACTAATATGAACTCCAAAGTCTTATGACAAGTGTCAATATGAAACTGTGGACCACATTTCTAAGACCTTGGGAATACCAAGACAATTTCGAAGAAAGTGGTCACCCTTACATAACATGCAATGGAATTTTACTTTTCGGGGTTGGTTTGAATATTTTTCCACATCAGTTACATTTGTAGCAATGGCTACTTCATTGCCCCCTTTCTTATTTTACTTTTTCTTCTTCGCTATCTTCTTTTTCTTCTTAGCTTCCCGGTTAATAAAATCCATACTTTCACCAGGCAAAGAGAAATAACGAGGTGAAGAAACAGGTGAAGAAGGTGAGGGGTAAACTTTAGGATCAACATGAGGTTGATGTTGTTCAGGTGGAGGAGAACTCGGTTGAAAAATAGTTTGGACACTCAGAATCAGCGAGGTTGAAAATAACCAAACTGGCAGACTAATGGTCAATCCACAAAGGGACAACATTTCCATATAAGGAGCACCAATATTTCCAAAGGAAGGAAAATGATTAGGTTTCTTGTCAGAGGGTTTTCCTTCACTGGTAGACTCAAGAAATTTTTCCATTGGTATCAACCTAATATCTACTAAGGAGTATTTCCACAGGAAGGATGTTTTTTCGCGGTCAATTAATTGATTTTAGAAATTAGCATAAAAATAAATAAAAGAGGGGTAAGTTAAGCAAAAGGGTTTACCAAGTATCCATAAACCGCAATATATAGCTTAGCCGAAACAAGGGACTTAACATATGACAACCAATCCCCCCAAATGTTGTGTTCTGTGTATGACGTTTACAAGGCGATTGACTCGGTTACCTTTGGCTAAAGGATAACAACCTAGTGGGGTCTCCCAATGTATACACGATGGTGCAGGGAGCACAAGTTTGTGTTAGCGTTTTCTAATGCATAACCATTCGATGAGATTGTTCCCATATACTTGTCATACTCAAGTGCCTATGATATACCTGAGAGTACTGGAGAACCTCTTATATACTTTTGTACATGGAACGAGATTTCACCCCTAAGATACAATGTAGGCAGTTAACGACAACTGCTAGGTTTATAGACGTCAGAACATGTCTCTAGCCTAGACCTCTAAATGGTTTTCGTTAAGTTCCAAATACTCCTTAGGTTAATTGAGTAAATTTTAATGTTTATCTTCAATTATGTTTCAATTTTGAGCTCAAAACAATGTCACCTGAATCCCCAAGATGCAGCTATATGAAAAAAGGAAAATTTCCACTTCAATGAAATTTAGACTAATCAAGGGAAGAAACTCAATAAATAATGAATAAAAAAAATGCATCAAACAACATGCTTTCCATTGACTTTCACTTTCGTCTTCCAAATGCAATGCCAAAAGTAAAAATGATTTTCACTTTTCACTATCCTAAATGCAAATTTTCGAAAGAAAAATAATTTTGACTTACTAAGATGCACTTATACGAATTATGCTTTTCTTTTCATTTTGAATGATTTGATGCACTTAATACAGTGTTTAGATTTCCATCGCCAAAAAATGTGATGTATTTTCAATATGAATCTCAAAAAATAACTTTTCAATGCAACTAATCTAATGCATTTCCACGAAAAGTAAATTTTGAAAGACAAGCTAAAACAAATGCAAAATGATGTTTTCAATGATTTCCACAGAAAACAACATTCAATCAAAAAGAAAATCCAGCATCTCAATGACACTAACAAGCAACAAGCGATGACCAATTGACTAGAAACCTTAGAACTCAATCATATTTCACTTCATAGACAATGAGACAATTTTTTGCAAATTAATCAAGGCAATAAATAAAAAACACTAACAAATTCAAGCTTACAAGATGGGAAAATGCCTTAGGGGCCAAGAAACACTATATTTTGATAGAGAAACCCTAAATTTTTGCCAATCTCAGGGATTATCATGGTTGCTAAGACTAAACATGCACTGAACAATGGATAAGCACAATTGTTTTAGTAAAAAACGCACTGGCAGCGTGACTGTCAGATCAAAAAGCACATTGGGTGAGGAAAAAAGGCAAAAAATAAAAAGAATTTCAGAGCCACTTCTGTTGTCACTCAAAATTTTCCCTAGAAATTATCATAAGAAGGAAGAAATCGAGGTAACAACAAACAAATATTTTAAGTATAGGTTCTAGCCAACCTATGACTCAGAGAGGGCTCTCTCTATATAATTTAGCTTTGTTTTTTATGGGATTTTAGGCTAGCTCTTCGTGTTTGTTGGGTTTTGTTTTTGAATTGAAGGTTGGGTGGTGGAATTCTTGGAGCAGATGGATAGAGCTAGGTCTTCAAGCCATTGGGATATGGAGTTAACAAATGGATAGCAGAACTGGATCAATTCATTAAAGGGAATGTTCACAGGGCAAGATAGAAAAGCAAAATGCAAATTTTAAGGTCTAATGGGTGAAGTAATTCTAGCCAGGGTGAAAGGGCACTTAAGAATCCTTGGACCAGGATCAGAATGAAGAATAGGGGATAATCATGAACAAAGGACAATTAAGAATCCTTTGCTATAGATCACTAGGGGTTACCTAAACTAAGGAGCAATCAAGAATTCCTTAACTTAGATTTGTGAAGAAAACATACAAAAATGCATAACAATCAAGATAGAGTGCATTTAAGCAATTTCTGAAATATCATTCCATGTTATAACATTTAGATTTTAGAAATACACAAAATATTATGGAAAAAACATAAGGAAAAACAACATTGAACATGAGAGAATACTTATTTATATTTCGCTTTACACAAGAATCCTATAAAATATCTGATCTTTATTCCTTTATCTAGCAAGCCAATCCAGTCATTGAAACAATAGAATTTTTTATTTAGGAGAAAAAGTCTATAGAATTTTTTTGGAATCCACACCACATACTTCGAATTATGAAGTATATATACAAAACTATTTACAAAATATCTCAAAACAACTTGAGATTTAATCTAGGGAATATAAATATCTTCTTGCATGAAGATAGAGATAGATGTTGAACTGCGTCATGTTGTCCCTTTTATTGTGGTGGTGCTGGCTGTTACAGTTGAATTGGAGCCCTTTAAGCTGGCTGATATTTGTGGCATTTCTATGCTGGAATCTTCTTTACTTTCATCTTTCAACTGATACTCTTTGAACCTGGTACCCTGTTTTCACTTGTTTTGCCTGGTTACCTTCATTTTTACTGTGCAGTAACTTTATGATGTAAATATATCACAGTAAATATGCCATTTTTTCCCACCATTATGCATCAGGTAATTTTAAATTCACCATTCTCCTGTAGATTTCACCAGCTTTAGTATAATTTGCAAAATTTGGCTTAGTGAGGAACAAATGTTTCACCTCATGCTCCAGGAAAAACAAGTTCTCAAATGTGTCATATAACACTTTGCCTATTGGAAGGGTTTTAATGAATTAAGAACTGGCTCGTTCCTTAGCCAATTTTCTTAGTCTATCACCATAGTATAGCTGGGTCATGAGTTTATCATTGATGACCATAGGACTGGGAAGAGCTTTCTCCCTCAAAATCTGGAACTTAGCCATGAATCTGTCAATGGCTACCTACATATTGTGGCACTTCTCTTCTAAGTTGAGCATAAGGTTCCTTTTGGAAAGAACCTTACTAATTTCTAGAATGGCCTTAGTCTTATCTTCTATGTTAAGCTCATGGAGCTCATATATATTCTTGGTGTTTAGGAAGTGGATGAGTCGATTGGTATCCTCTATTTTATACCCCAATTCTTCCTTTACTCTCTGGATAGCTTCAGTAGCTATCTTCACTAATTCTGTCTACTCAAAGATTACTTGGATTGATGGCCAAATATCATTGATAAAGTCAATGATATTTTCCCATATCATTTCTTTGGTTTGTCCAAGTGGTTTCTGCAGTGTTAAATCCTTCTCCAAGATTTTGATTCTCTCACCCATTCTCTAGGCTTTTTGTGTTTCTTATTTCTGCTTGAGTTGGGCAAGTTTGCAGTTAGTTTCCAAACTTGCCACCTTTTCCTTGAACCTTTTCATCTCTGTAGCCTGGATAGACATATCTTCCATGGCTTTAACAGGTTATTTTGCTTTGTTTGCTGGTGCACCTGCTGCTGTAGTAGATTTTGTTATTACTGGCAATGTTGTGGCAGGTGGAGCTATGGGTGTCAGTGATGCTGCCAATGTAGAAGGAACTGTTGTGGAGACTGTAGGGATGATAGTTCTGGAAGTTGTGGGCAAGTCACTTTGCTTCGATTGAATTAAAGTGTCCAACTCCTTCTTGGTCTCCTTGAGTTGATCATTTAGCTTCAGGACCAAGTCCATGATCTCTTCATGTCCTTGTTGGGCTTCTAGGACTTCTAATGTTTGTGGATGATGTAGCTGGGGTATCTTTAGTTTCTTATTAAGTGTAGCAATATCATTATTTTTCTTCTTAATTAGCTGCTCTATAGCTTTTATATCCTTGGAATCGTGTTCCAATTTAATTACTAATTCCTCTAAGGACTTGATTCTTGTATCCTTGTCCTATGACGAGGCCTTCTCCAACTAGAATTGTGCAGACATATTATTTAGGGAATTTTGTAATTGGTGGGAAGTTATGGCCTTTCCTGTCAATTTGGAGTATATCATCTCCCCTACTTGTTTTTGTAGTTCAATCTGGTCAATGGGATGAATATCCCTTGCCAATACTTCAAAATATACCTTTTTAAAATTTGATGTTGCTTTTGGTTGCTAAGTGGTAGGCTTGATGAAAGTCATCTGCATTTTCCCCTCTTTGATATGAAAGGTTGACATTAGCCTTTTTTGATTGGTAGGGGTCATCTTCAGGTACTAGGCATATGTTTGGGCCTTAAGCCTGTCATTTCTGGCTTTGATCTCTTTGTATCTTTCCTTGATATCTTGATCTTTGTCTGCAGGCATTCTAAAGGAAGATACTTCAACACTGTGTTGCCTTACCAACATCTAAGTTTATGATGTGGAAGGCTCCTGCATACTTCCAGATGGAGTGGTGGGCCTACTTCTTTCATCATCTATGTTTGTGACGTCAACTGAGTCTTCAACGAGTTCTTGCTCAGAGGCTGGACTGGGCTTTTGCCTCTTGTTTGATTCTTGTTGTGAATCAGAGGTGGGCATTCATAAATTGGAAGCCCCTTCTCTGTTTCTTTTTGGGATCTTCTCCACATTCTTAGGAGTTTGCATGACTAGATGGGTACTTGTAGTAGTTTCTGGTCCTTTTGATGGTTCTGGCCTTTCTTATCTCTTTGACCTGTTTGATTGCTCTGGCGTAATTGATTGTTTTGGCACTTGCAGGAAAGAACCCTCATCAAGTTGTTTTTCCAGATTGATTAGAACATTCTCTATGTCTATTCTGGTGTTGTCTTGATCAACTATGGTTCCTTCCAACCATTCTGATTGGTTGGCATAGGCTTCAATCTCAGGTATGGGATGGTGAATGAAAGGTCCTAGCTTGACCTTTTTCCTCTTCTTGGAGATGAATTCCAAAGGGTCATATCTCCAAACAAAACGTTTTTGGAATTTCATGCTCTGTAATATTGCATATGCTTCATGGCTTGCTTCCCTAGAGTTACATATGAATGGGCCTAGTTGGTCTTTTATTTTGAAGTCGGCCTTCTTCTTAGCATTGACAAAGTTTGTCTCATCTGCATTGATAATCTGCCTGTAGTATTCTAAAGCAAACAACCTCATTGGGAGGTATCTTGGAAGCTTGCATGGTGCCAACATGCAACCATAAATTATGATTTCGATATGGTTTTGGTATAAGTACCAATCACCCACCTTGGTCTGCTTTAACAATTGAAGGACCATTTTAATGTCTGAACTGATTCTTGGAGGAGGGCTTCATGTTAACATTGTCATGGTTGGATGTACAAATAGGTCAATGAAGTTAGCATATGAATATGGGGACTGAAATTTGTGGATTCGTGGGGTCTAAAACTTGACTGATCTGGGGCGGCCTTTTATGTCAAGTTTCGAAAGGGTGATTGGGAATTTGTCTGACTGGTAATATAGAAAAAGGTGATACAAAACAGAGGAGTATTTGAAGACTCTTTCATTGTTCATTCTGAGAAATTGGTCATGCATCCTATCGGCTATAAACTGGGCATAGTCATAGATAACGGTAGGAGGCTGCCCTGGAGTGTAGATGGACATGAAAGCTAAGACAATCTCATCAATATATTCAGTGGTGGTATAACCTAGGTCACTGGATATCATGGCACAATCTTCCTCCCCCATGGGGAGAAAATGGTAGCTACATATGGAGGAGGATCCTTTGGGATGTGTTTTTCTTCTCTTATGAAAGTTTGGAACATCTCTGCCAATTTTGCAGTGGTAAGTTTAGGAAACTGGTCTAATAACACTCCAATTGAAAGAGGAGTCAAGTTTTTCCCAGGTTGGAGTTGTAACATTTCATTTATGGATTCTACAGTGATAGTGAAAAGTATGGCCTGGTTAGGGGACATTACTTCTCTTTGACTTGGAATATAGTGGGCATGGCAGTAATGTACAATTTCTGGGAAAATGTGGACTTGGGGGAACTGGTACTTAGGAAAATTGGACTCCCAAAGACCAATTTCATCAACATGGTTCAAGTATTTATCCCTACTTTGGCATTACATTTTGAGTGGGGATTCTTGGACAAAGGTGTTCTTTATATGGAAATCTTTATCAGCTAGTCGGAGGCGGTCTGGGTCTAAATGGGGTGTAGAGATGGGTCTCATATCCATAGTAATTGGGGAAACCATTCTGAGTTCTTGTGGATTTGAGTATGGGAGAGGTAATTTGTAGTGTTTTTAGGGCAATGATGTTCAACATGGAGTAGGCCTGAGTTACTGAGTATCTTTAATTAATTTTTAACTTAACTAAGAACACTCAACAGCTAGTTTCTTTGAAATTGACAGGGTATTTGGTGAATTCTGGTTTAAATACCTGGAACTGGGGTGAAATGGTTTTAAGCAGGGCGACTGACGACTCCAAGTGGTCGAAGGGGCTCTGTATAGGCTACAAGGTTGACTAGGTGGTTTGTAACATATTTGGAGTGCAATTGAACGTAGGTTGACGACTTTGACGTTTGCACGTGTCGTGCATGCATATAGAGGCTTGTAGATGAAAATTGAGCAGAAACAAACAATTTGGGGTTTTTTGACTTGTATACGAAAAAATTTAGTTTTGGCTTGTATGGGGTGAACAGTGGTTAATTTATCATGTAGCGAAAGGGCAGTAAATGGTTTATTTCACATCGCTTTTGGGCACTCGGTGATATTTGGGAGGGGCCGCCCAGTTCCATTCATCGGATGACACGTAGCATCGAGGGCTGGGGGAAAAACCACTTTATCGGGTGGGTAAAGGACGGACGTTGGGTTGGCCCAATATGGACGAGGGTCGTCGGATGAAGAGGGAGATGATCGCATGGTGATCGGGCGGGAAAGCTGTACAGAGGCTAGTGGGGGGCCTGACGGGCACTTAATTACGATGGTTTCAGGGGTTAATGATGGCTTAAAGTGTGATAGGCCATCATGGTATTTAACGGAGGATTAAAGGGGACTTTATTGACTTTGATTGCAAATCAACCAGTTAAAGGTTTTGGTCGGGGTTTAAGTGAAAATCATAGTTTATAATTAAACTGGGGTGTAGGGTTAATTAACATGTAGGAGTTAAATATATACATGAAAATGGGTTTTTATCAGGATTTAATATAATAAAATTAGTAATTAATATGAAAAATGAGCGGAAAAGGGAAAAACACTAAGCAACTGCGTTTTTGTGAATCACATATCTTTCACATATTTACATTAATACTTAGGGTAAAGCGTTTTTGTAGGTTTTTGATATGAAAAGTGTTTTATGTGGGGGAAAAATGCTTTCCAAGGAAAAAGTGTTTTAACCTTAGGAAAAGGAGTATTATTAGGAAAATGAATGAACTAAAGGAGGAAATGAATTTTTATGAGGGGAATCCAATACTTGATATCCATAAGTCATTGAGCCGAGGGTCAGATCCCTCCAAAAGTCAGAGAAATGCTTTAAGCCTCTTTGACTTGAAGGCTTTAGGTACTTTGAACTTTATTATTGGAAATTAGTTAAGTAAAAAGGTGATATGAATGGGGGGAGTTAATTATTTGACTTTGAAATCCATTTGCATTCTTGATTTTCCATTCATATAAACATATGATGAAAATGATAAATATGTTTTTTGTATAATCAATCATCATACTTCTGCAAACTTTCTTCTACTTACCCATCTACTTTTCCCTAACATTTTTTTTTCACTTTATTAAGGTGCACTTAAGCTTGCAAACCCTTATCAAATATTTTTCTTTTTCTTTACAATAAAAAATTATCTAAATCTAACCTTATTTCATCCAAGGGCTCAGATTAAACAGTTGAGCTCCTTTTATTTACTCTACTATCTAATTATTTGCCAAGGTTACACTGTTTGGTCATATTTTTATTCTCCATCTATAGAGATAGAATTGAAAACATGAACTAGCCAAGTTTAAACATTTTGACTATCATGGATTGTGGCAAGGATCACAAACTACACACAATCATTTATTATGCATAAAATTAAATAGGAGTGGCATTTTGACTTGCTCACTTTCATGGTCTTTTTTTTCTTTTCTTGGGGTTCATATTTTTCATTTTTTTTTACCTTTTTTGTTCTTTTTTTCCTTTGATTATTTTTTTAGGACATATCCTCTTTACATTTTTTAATTTTTTGAATATGGAAAACATTTGTTAAAAGCAAAGGTATGTACAATATTACAAAGTTTAATTTCAGTCATTCAAAATTACGACTCCTGTTGGTATAGGAACCTAACTATGGCTCCACTTGGGGATGGCATTTCCTGGTGAAATGTTGAGAACTTTGTAGATCAGTAGCCTTGTGAATTGTTGTGATATTACCCTGCAACATTTCCCCTTTATGTTTCTGCATTATTACTATTTATGATAGTAAAACCTTTAAAGCTTAGGGCCTTCTGTCTGGGCTTCAACTTTACAAATCACCATCCAATCAACTCTAGACTTGTGAACATAAAGTATGTACAAATGAGAAGTGAAATTAGTAGCTAGGTTCAATATAGTGTTTGAGCATTCAACCATTCACTGGTCCACCTTCTGCTTCTGTGCCATCCATTTCTCTTAGGAAGAAAACATTGTTACCTCTGAAAGCATAAATGACATATGGGCCTTTCCAAAGGAAATCAAATTTTCCATGTTTACCTTTACTTCCCTCCTTGAGTCCCATTTTAGGACTTTGTTCCCAAGGTAGAAATCCTCAACCTTGGTTCTTTTTATCAAAAATCTTCTTGATCCTTTCTTGCACAACTTGAGACTTGATGTACACTTCTTCCCTAGTTTGTTGTAAATGAATTGTTTGGTTGATTCTTGTTTGGATGTCATTTGGTTCAACCTGCAACTCTTGGAGTAGCTTCATCACTGGTGTTCCCAAGGAAGATGGAAAAACAAATTCCATTCCATAAACTAATTGGTAGGGAGAAGTACCAACTGATTTCTTTGTGGTTAGTCTATCTGCGCACAAGGCATTTACTAGCTTTTTATTCCATGTTTTCTTGCTATCCTCTAACAACTTTTTGATGATATTTACCAGAATTTTGTTAGAGGATTCTGCTAGTCCATTTCCTTGAGGGTAATAAGCTATGGAATGGCCCAAGGTTATATGATACTTATTACAGAAATCTACCATTCTTTTGGACTTGAAAGTTGTTGCACTATCAGTGATGATCTTAGTTGGGCATCCAAATCTTGATGGAATTTTGGCCTCAAAGAAGGTTATGATAACAGTGTCGGTGGATTGCCTTGAAGGTATGAATTCTATCCATTTTGTAAAATATTCTATGGCAGTGAGGATCCATTTCTATGTCATATTCCAAAATAGTAGCAATCCACTTCCCTCTCTTTCCATCTAGACCTTCCTGAGTTAGGATGTCCTTCACTACTGAATTAGGGACATAGGCTATTATATGAGAATATAAAATGTAAACCCTGAAATCCTTAATAGCTTTGACCAAAGCAAAGGCTTGCTTTTCCATTATGTTGTATTTTAAGGGGGCATCCCTCAAGGCTTTGCTAAAAAAGGCAATAGGTTGTTCACAACCCTGATCATTTTTCTGTAGTAGAACTGTAGCAATTGTATGTTCCGAAGCAAAGGAAAATAAAATGAAATCTCTGTCTTTGGACTGATCAAAACTGGTGTTTTAGTCAAGGCTATTTTAATGTCTTCAAAGGATTTCTTAGACTCAACAATCCATTTTATGGTCGCATCTTTTTTCAACATATTGTTTAATGATCTAATTAATTCTGCTAGATTAGAAAATAAATATCCTAAGAAAGTTAATTTTCCCTAAAAAGGCTTGTAATTCCATAATGTTCCTAGGATGTTGTATATGCAAGATGGCTTCTATTCTTGCAAGATCTATTCAGATACCATCTTTAGAAATTATATGACCTAATAACTTTCCCTCTTCTAACCCAAACAAAGATTTCTTGGGGTTCAAAGAAATTCCATACTTCCCGCATTTAATGAAAACCTGTCTTAGGTGATCTAAGTGCTGATTATCAGATTTTGAGAATACAATGATGTCATCCAAATATATTGTTGTGAATGCAACAAGATGATGGAGCTTAGTGTAAAAAAGTCGCCTTCACTAAGTGGGCCCGTAGGCTATTTTTGGTGCAAGTCTATTTTTAGACATATGGATCATGGTCTATGAGTTGCAGGATGCTATTTGTGGATGATTGGTCAAGTTGGTAAAAATAGATGGACCTCTATTTTTAGACATATGGGCGGATTCTATTTTTAGAATGCCAGGTAAAAATAGAACAATCGAATATTATTAGCTCTTAATAATATTTGGACTATAAACATTATCTTATTCTCTTGGAGCACTTCAGTTCGAGCTACAGATGTGGCACATACAACTGCCAGAAGGAAATACGCTTTTCTTATGGGTTAGCTGAACTATTGCATGGAGGACTTCAGTTAGAACTCAAGTGATTGAGTTCTGTGGAGTTGGATGAGCAGTCAATGGAGTTGTGTTCAGTTTGACTTAGTTGAACTAGTTGTATTTAGTATAACTAACAAATACACTAGTGTTGAGTGATGTGAATTGGTTATTAATTAATTCACTAATTATTAACTCATAAATCAACTGAGGAATACATCAGTTAACTCAATGCATGGATAGTTCAGTGGAGACAAGTGTTAGAGATGAGTGAAAAGGGCAAGACAACTGTCAATTGTGACTGTAGTTGTGCATGTGATTTGCACAATCAGTGGGATTGAGTTGCCAATGAGGATTGCGTAGTGTTACACAAGGGAAATACGAGTTTTATTCAGCCATTCAGAGTATTCTCTATGCAGGATTGTGCAGTGGAGGCAGGCAAGCAACGAAGGTGATTTGAGCCAGTGATTGATTCAGATCTGAGCTAGTTTGTGTGTAAAAGGTGGAGATAGTATTGTACTGTGTACTGTTACATGATCTCAATCTTTATAATATACAAATAGTTGGGGGTTTTCAGCTTTATGCTTTCCCCGTGAAATACTATGTTGATATGTTTGATTGATGCTTCTATATTCGCATGCGATTGTTTATGATTCCGCAAAATTGATGATCAATGGTAGATGAGATTATGTATTATGCATGCATTCCGCAATAGTGTATAATCAGGATAATCTCTGTGAATACGTGTTATATTATTCATGAAATTTCTACATATATTACTAGGAAGTCATGAATTTCCTTGGCAAGAGCTATGTCCATAGCCCTTTGGAAAGTGGCTCCTGCATTCATTAGTCCAAAAGACATCTTCACATACATGATTAACCCTAGACACTTTACTTGACTTGAGTCAAATGATAATAAGTCCTTGTAAGGCCTTGTCATAGTTTAATTTTTCCATAACTGATTTGGGCATTAAATTGTGTGAGGCCCAAGAATCTAACATTACATTGTGAAAGTTTTTATCATGAATGCTAACGCTAAGGTAAAATGGTGGTACCCCTCCTAGTGGTTTGTCGTTAACATCAAGACCAAATATAAGTTTTGGCTGATCATCAAACAAGTTGACAAAATCTCCATTCTCAACAATGTTTAAAGTTTGGTTTATTTGAGACTTATAGGTTTCACTTCTAATCAGTTCTGTCAAAGGAAATGAAATCTTTAGTTTAGCTACCTCTTCTTCCAAATTGAAAGGAAAAGGGGATTTTCTGTTTGAGGGCTTGGAATTTTTATAGCAGGAATTTGAGTAGGATGATCTTCTTTTTCTATATTTGGGGTCTTTTTCTGTGGATTTTCTAATATTGTGTTTGGAGGTTGTTTCATTGTTTCCTTGGAGGGGATTGAAGTGGAAGGTTGATTATTAGAGGGTTGATCATGGGTTATATCTATAATGGTGGGGCCAGAAGGATTCTGGTTTGGTCTAGGGAGGATTTGGAAAGTTTTAGAAACTGGAGCTGCTTTGATTTTCTTGGGTTGATTTGGCATTGTTTTCTTGGTTTGGTCAGGAGTATCAGTGTTCTTTTCACTCCTTAAGTTGTATTGTTTGTGTACTTCAAAGATGGAAAAATCACATCCTTGTTTATAGTCAAATGATTCTCCAGATTGGATCTGCAATTGCTGTAGCATATGCAGCTCCTGCTCATCTTGGGTTAAGAAGAAAATATCCTTGTTACACAGTATTTTGTCACCGTCCCTCTTACCCCTTCTCCCGCACATTGGAGGACCTATTCCGGACCTGTGAGAAGTGACATAACCTGAAAACACCTGCATTGTATCCCCTTGAGTATGTACTTCATATGCCCTGAAGACACCTTCTACAAAATACCCATAA
>APFE031325602.1:0-101714 GCA_000404065.3 Pinus taeda | reverse complement strand
AGTCAATTCCCCTACTATTGATTCAGGCACCCATTCATCTTGATTAGCAAAGTGTTGTATTTGAGGGATTGGGCAATGCTTATAGGCTAGCAGCCTATATTTGACCCTCCTGGCACTGATGAAACCTTCATGATCATAAGGGACCCACCAGAAGCTTCTCTTCAGTTTGAGTTGTTGTCCTAGTATTTGGTCAGCTTCTTGCCAACCATCTTTTTTGTTCATGACAAATGGGCCTAGGTGGTCCCTGAACTTTAGGTTGGCTTTTTTCTTGGCACTGTGAAAGTGTGTCAGATCAGAGTTTATAAGTTGTCTGCAGTATTCCAGGGCAAATAGCCTCATAGGCACATATTTTGGGAGCCTATAGGGACAGAGCTCACAACCATAAATTCTGATGACAGTGTGGTTTTGGTACAAGTACCAATCACCAATTTTATAGCTCCTGGATAGCTGCAAGATTTTCTGCATATCCTTGGACAATCTGATAGGAGGGGTCCTCTTTAAGAGGCATGTGACTGGATACACAAACTCATCAATGAATTCACAGTATGAGTAGGGGGAATTCTGGACTTGGTGGAAGACTGAAGACCAGAAGATCACAGACCTCCTCTCACCCTGTGAGTCTAGCTTCTTGATTGAGCACTAGAAGCAATCTATTTGGTAGTGCAAGAACAGATGATAGATGTATGAGGAATATTTGAATATTGCCTCCCTCTTCAGTCTTGTTAACTGATCATGTATCTTATTGGCAATGTATTTGGCATAATTGTATTTCATAGCAGGCCACTTCACAAGGCTATATGCTAAGAGCATGACCAGCATAGTTAGATCAACATGCTTATTTGTAGTGAACCCCAGCACAGAGGTCAACATATCTACCAGTAGCTTGCCAACCTCATTGAAATCTACATAGGAAAAAGGAGGTGGCCCAGAAGGTTGGCAGTATGCCTTCATGAATTTCCTGGCTATTGCAGCAATGTCTGTGCTAGAGAGTTTGGAGCCCTTATCTAGCAAATAGTTCAAGGAGAAGGGGTATAGTAGCTGGGTCTGCTTGTAGTTCAGCATCTGGTTGATGGAATCTGGAGTTATGTAAAAGAGGATGCTCCTGGATGGAGACTTTACAACCCTGAGTTTCTGGTCATAATTTTCTGCACAGAGGTGGATGACTTCAAGGAAAATATTGACAGAAGGCAGGAAGTAGGTGGGCAGATTGGATTCCCAGATGCCATACAGGTCATTGTTGTCTAAGTGACTGTTTCTTAGCTGGCAATATGTTTGCAAGTGGCTTCTCTCTGCCACAAAGTCTGTGATGAGGGCATCACTGTCCACCAGTGGCATAGCTTCTAGTTCTCTGTTAGGTGGATTTATAGGCACTACATCCAAAGCAGCTGGAGTGGCCATTGTCTTGTTTTAGCTGGATGCTTACTGTATTTAAAGCTTGATGTGAATGCTGAGGAAATGGCTTACTGATCTCTGTTTACAGTGAGTAGTTCGGCAGTGCAAGGAGGCTATTACAGGCTTAATGAATCTGTGGGGCACTCTGTTTTGAAGAACAAAAGTGTTTGAGCCGGTTAGCTGGTTACTTGTAGAGAATTCCTTTAGCAGGGATGAGGGAACTGTCAATTCAGTCTTCTGGTCTATAGCTCGGCCTCTTTAATTTCTCTTTGTGGAAAAATGGTGAATTTCACAGAGGGTGACGGGTTTCTTCAAGATTTTCGTCGCGCAGGGGTTTCAGTGGCTTTTTAAGAAGATTCCAGTGGTGAATTTTAACAATGTGGGTCTTTTGACTGAGTTCTTTATGCAGGAAAGTAGGATTGCAAAGGAGAACAGTGGATAAAAGAGGATGCCTGCGGCAAATACCTAGTTTTAATGGCGTAGGAGGTGTTTGCACCGGTCGAATTGGAGGAATTGCAAGTACTTGGGTTGATAATGGAGGCGGCAACAACATTGGTAGGTAGCTTTTGATTTTTGACCATTGTAGATTGAATTTCGCATGCAGAGGAGCTCCAGAAGTCGTAGAAAACAATGTGAAATAACGGTTAATTGACGCCTTTTTATGCATTTTTGGCATATTGGTGCCTTTTTGTGATGACGTCATGTTGACGTCATCATGGGCCCGGGTACAGATGGGTGACATGGCAGCTGACGTGGGTGCCCAGGTGGCAGTGACACGGTGGCAGGGTGGACAGGGTGACACGGTGGCCGGGGGCGACGTGGAGGCTTGGTGGTGGCAAGGCGGGGTGACGTCATGTTGACGGGGGCGTGACGTCAACGCGGGGGGAAGGTGGTAAGCGGTCTCCCCAGAGGGGCCTAGGGTGGTAAGCGGTTTGGAGGGGGGGGGCAGCGAACAGCGCGGGCGCCTGACGTGTGGCGAGGGTACGGCAGCAATACCACCCATCCCCTAGACGCAAAAGGTCGGGCAGGTTCGCTGCAATATCGACCGCCCACCGTTGGATGGGGGGGCGGAAGATCGTGCAGTGGCCAGCAATCACAAGGTGACGGTGTGTTAACAGCAGGGGACCCACCCAATATTTAATTAGTGTTTAATTATATCGGGCGCGGGGTGGGTTTCGAACATTAGGTTTTGGGTTTTTTTGTTTATTAATGTTTTAATAATAATAAAAAACATTACAAACACAATCTAGAGAGCGGAAAGGGGTAAAGGGTTCTAGCAAGGGCGGGGATTTTGATTTTTTTGTCTTTTAACCATGGTTTTTTGCCAAAACCCATAGTTTTAGGATGATTGAGGGTTAATACTAACCCTTGAGGCGTTAATATTTCCCAGGGAATGGATATGTAGCTATAGTGCTAGGGGGAGGGTATTTATAAATATTTTTTGGGAAATTTTCATAGATTCTAATAGAATTAGGAAAAAAGGGGGAATTTAGGGAGCTAAATAATATATTAGAGGTTAATATGGTTTGTGGAGTGAATGAAGGGGTAAAGCCAAGTTGTAATAGGTAAAACTTAACTTAGGATTTTGAGGATAAATGAAATGATGAAAAATGATGTTTTACACAAAAAATGTGGCTTCTTTTCATGTTTGAACTTCATGGCTTGACCAAGTAGTTTGTGATGCAATGAAGTGGAACTGGACACCTGAACAGATCTCAAGGTCCTTGGGGGTGTTAGTAAAATGAAGTTTGGGGGAAAATGGGGAAGTTAGACATGCTTCCAATGCTTGTCCTCCACTCTTTGCTTTTGATGCCAATACCCTGAGTGGCATAAGTTCTTGCATTTAATAAGCTAATTGGTGATGGCTATTCATTTCTGCAGCCTTGCAATACTTACCCATCCTAGTAATCCTAACATTTTTTCTTCAAGGGTGGGTGCACTTGAATTAGCAGACCCTGATTGTCCTCTTTTTCTTTTGACTGCCCTCCTATCTAAAACCTACCCTTATTTCTTCCAAGGCCCCAGATTAAGCAGTTGGGCACCTTTATTTCTCTACCTAGCTAGTCATCTGCCAAGCTTGAGCTGTTTGGTCAGGGAACATTCTCTATTCTGCAGCAAGCAATTTAACCATGGCATGGTCCATTTTAGATTGTTGGGCCACCCATTAAGTGTGATTAGTAGCAGTATTTGCAGAGCATGATACTGCTCAAAAGATAGTAGTGGCATTTTGTCTGGCCACTTTCCTGGTCTTTAGTTTGGGGTTCATTTTCACTTTTCTCTTGACCACTTGATTTTCTTGCCTTTTGATTATTCTTTTAAGGCATACCCTCTTTACATTTTTTAATTTTTGTAGCATGTATACAAAATATGGAACCTTTGCAGCCTGCAATGATGAACATATTTAGCCCTTCCATTGTCAATCATGAAAGATGAAACCTATTTGTATAGGAACCTAACAGCACCCCATTCCCTCAGAAAGAAATTCCAGATAGGGGAAGTGTTATTAAAACAATCCCTGCCAAGGCCATTCCTTCTCAACCTACGAATAACCTCCTAGAAATTCTGGAAGGTTATTGGCATATATTCGATCCTATGGCGCAGAATCAACCAAATACTCAAACTTCTACATTGCAATATCCTATAGTGGATTCTGCAGAAAATGCACCCATGAAACCGATCCCTCTTCAACACATCCCTACGTTTCATGGACTTACATCAGAGGACCCTGATGCATTCCTATTTGAATTCGATGTGCTATGTAGGGGATATGATTACACCACTGACCCCCAAAAGTTAAAGTTGTTCCCCTCCACTTTGAAAGGGGCGGCTCTAAGATGGTTTATGGTTTTAGGTGGTGGAGTCATAAACAACTGGGAACAAATGAAAGAATCTTTCCTAAATAAATATCAGGATTACTGCAGGTCGAGAGAATTAAAAGATGAAATTTTCCAAATGATAGCTAGACCAAATGAAACTTTAGAAGAATACGTAGAACGTTTACAGTATAATTTACAGAGATCCCCCTATGCATCACTACCTCTGCCTGATAATGTGTTGAAAACTACATTGATTAGAGGCATGAAAGAACAGTGGATTGAAACATTGAATATAATGGGAAAAGGGGATATTTACCAAGAGAATTTTGCTGACATCATTGATTTATGCATCAGGAGTTCAAGAGGCAGCACAAGGATAAAACCAACAGAATATGATCGGTTTGTCAGAGATAACAAAATATCAACAGAAGGAGTAACACGTGTAGAACTTGGAAATTTATTAGAAAATTTTAAAACTGATATTTTGGGGACATTAACTACACAGCTTGATATTGTGCAGGCTAAACAAAAGCAGATGGAGGTGGAACAAAATCTGGCGATTTTCTGCCCCTGATGTAGAAGAAAACATAGGCACAAGGAATTTCCACTGGATGTAGTTCAAACATGTTCTATATGTACAAAAGATCATCTTACTGAGAGCTGCCCCTCACTTCTTGGATTGAAGGCAGTATATAAGGAAGCAGAAGAAGAAACAGAGCCAGCATACTTCATTAACCAGCGTCGCCAATGGCAACCTAGGCAATCTGGTATGTTTTCGGACCTAACTTCTTCTTTCCAGCCCCCGCAGTATAATGCTCAGCAATATAGTATGTGGCAAAACTAATCTCCACCCCCATTTCCGAACTGGTCATCACAGTCGTTTCCTTCTCCAAATCCATGGATGAATCAAACAAGCCAATTCGGCTGGATAAATTTTCCCTATGCCCCACCATATTGGCAGAATAACTCATATCCTCCACAATGGATCCCCCCTACTTCACAAGGTTCACCCTGGGAGACAAACTGGCCAAAATCGACATATCAGCCAACAGGAACTATTCCACTCCCTCAATCGACTCTGCCAGCTTTACAACAAAACCCCCAGTCTAATCTGAGACCACAACTCCCAGCCCAACCCAATCCCAATCCCAATAATAGACCGGTCCAATCCCTCCAAATCATAGAAACATCAGAAATCGGACCTGACCTAAGGGAGTGCAATGATCTTCAGTTAATATCTAGACGTATAATAGAAACAGAGGGAGACAAAACAATTCATATTGAAGATCAGTTACCAATAGAACAATTGTTACAATAAGAGGGTGTAAATAAGGAATAGACCCATCATCAAGCAAGTACATCCTCTCCTCCCTTCCCGGAACGATTAGTCATACCACGACTGGTGCAATATCCAGACTTTGACATTCTGGGAGAGTTACAAAACCTGTACATAAGAATTCCATTCCTCCAAGCCATTCAAGACATCCCTATATACACAAAAACTATAAAAGAATTGTGCATAAAAAATTCAAGGAGGAATACAACCACTAACCCAAGAGTCCAAGTAGTCGGTACTTTATCTGACCTGTTATCAGGAAAAGAGACACCCATTAAATATGAAGATCCTGGAAATCCAATTGTAACTGTTCAAATCTATGGTCAGACCCTGACTAATGCTTTAGTTGATCTAGGAGTCTCCACGAAACTCTACTTCCAAAAGGCTCGGCAATTACATCAGTAGAACCTACTTCTACTTTGCTGAATTGGCAGAGATCTTGTAGTTCGACCGGAAGGTACTCTATTGATGCCATGGTTCTGTAGATTCCTGGGATATCCACCGATTTCCTGATTAATTAATCCAAAAAATCTCAATGGATGGACATCCGCTAATTCTAGAAGACCTTGGCTTGCTACTGTCGATGCTTACATTTGGTTGTCGTCAGGGAAACATGACATAATCTAAAGGACCAGACATAAAAATTCTAGTCTTATCCTCCAGCACAGCCAAGCCTTCCAATGATCAAAACTAACCAGCATCCTGTGTCATACCTTACTAACAATATCATATCCCCATTGACTGTACAGAAGGCTTTAGATTTTAAAGACCAAACAGAAGATGATGCCATCAATAATTTCATTAGTCAAACTAAATCTAGATCTCACACACAGTGTTTCATGATAGAAGCAGCGTTTGATAGTGAGCTAGAAGAAGATCCTTTGAAAGATGCACATGACCAAACAATACCTGTGACTGTTGTTGCCAACAGTAAAGTAGTGGAAATTTAACCAGGTAAGACTCTAAATATCAATGCCAACCTCACACCGGACCAAGAAACAAAGCTCGTCCATCTGTTATGAAAGTATCAAGGAGCATTTGCGTGGGATTACCCTGATATGAAAGGGATTGATCCTCAATTATGCACCCACCACATCTATATAGAAAAAGATGCAAGACCTGTTTGTCAACCACAAAGATGACTCAACCCCCATCTAAAAGAGGTTGTAAAAGTCGAACTTCAGAAAGTTTTAGATGTTAATTTTATCTATCCTATATTCAATAGTAAATGGGTCTCTTCCCTGGTGGTGGTACCCAAGAAAAATGGAAAATGGAGGATTTGTGTGGATTACAGGGAGTTAAATAAAGCCACACAAAAAGCTCACTTCCCTCTCCCATTCATAGACCAAGTATTGGACACTTTAGCAAGAAAGAAATTCTTTTCTTTCCTGGATGGCTTCAGTGGATACAACCAAATTCAAATTTCCCCTGAAGACCAAGATAAAACTACCTTTACTTGTCCTTGGGGAACATTTTCCTATCGATTTCTACCTTTCGGCCTATGTAATGCTCCTGCTACATTCCAAAGGGTTGTCCTTAGCATCTTTGCAGATTTAATACATGATGGACTTGAGGTGTACATGGATGACTTTACACCATATGGAGATGATTTTGATCCAGCTTTAGATACTCTAGAAAAAGTCCTACAACATTGCATCGCTACCAGGCTTTGTCTAAGCCACGAAAAATGTTATATGATGATGACAAAAGGGCTCATTCTAGGGCACTATGTTTTAACAGCTGGCATCCAGGTAGACCCGGCCAAAATCCAAATACTTTTGCTTATCCCCACCCCCACTACTCAAACAGAGGTACGCAGTTTCCTTGGATTTTCTGGGTATTACAGACAATTTATAGAACATTACTCACATATTGCTGCACCTCTATATGCTCTAACTCGTAATGTTGATTTCTTGTGGACAGAAAAATGCGACCATGCTTTTAAGGAATTAAAGAATCTTGTATCAACAGCCCCAGTCCTTCGAGGACCAAACTGGAATTTACCATTCCAAATCTCATCTGATGCCTCGGATACAGCAATCGGTGCAGTCCTGGGGTAGGAAGAGGATAAAAAACCATATGCTATCTCCTATATCAGCAAAAATTTATCCTCTGCCGAATTGAATTATACTGTCACTCAAAAAGAATTCCTGGTTGTAATACATGCTGTTAATAAGTTTAGACATTATATCACAGGCTATCCCGTTGTGTTATATACAGATCATTCTGCTATCAAATATTTGGAAAATAAACCTGTTACGAATGCTAGAATAACCATATGGTTGATCTTATTGCAGGAGTTCGATATCACAATCAAGGATCGACCTGGCAAGGAGAACCCTGTAGCCGATTTTCTCTCACGAATACCAAAATCAATTGAAATAGTAGCAGTGGAAGGTCAATTTCCTGATGAGCACCTGTTTGCTGTTGCTGTTCGAACACCCTACTATGCTGATGTCACCAATTACCTTGCAGTAGGTAAGCTACCAAAAAACTTAACCCCTCAGGAACGTAAGCAGATTGTTCAGAAGAGCACTCAATTTTCGTGGATTGGGGGCTATTTGTTCCACACAGGGGAAGACATGCAAATTATGAGATGTATTCGAGAAGATGAAATTTTCGACATTTTAAAAGCCTGTCATGACGGACCATGCGGGAGACACTTTGCTAAAAAGAGAACATCACATAAAGTATTGCAGATAGGATACTATTGGCCTACAATTTTCAAAGATGCGAAAAAATTTGCCCAAGCCTGTGACAACTGCCAGCGAGCAGGACGACCTGGCCAAGCCGACAAAATGCCTCTGAGACCACAATTAGTCATTGAGCCATTTGAACGATGGGCTCTTGATTTCGTTGGGCCCATTAATCCATCATCAAATCAGAGAAAATACATTTTGGTGGCGACAGACTATGTTACTAAATGGGTGGAGGCCGAATCATTGCCTAGGGCTACAAAAGATTCTGTAATACAATTCTTGTTCCATTTGTTTGTACGTTATGGACTTCCGAGAGAACTAATTACAGATGGTGGACCATAATTTGTTGGAAATAAATTAGCTGCAACACTTAACAATTATCATGTCCAGCATAAAATTACTACCCCATATCACCCGCGGGCAAATGGGCAAGTAGAAAGTAGCAATAAGGTAATAGAATCAATTTTAACAAAAACCATTGCATCGCATAGGCATGATTGGGCCGCCCGATTACCTGAGGCACTGTGGGCTTATAGAACCACATGGAAAATTACCATAGGCTATTCACCCTATCAATTAGTGTTTGGAAAACAACCTATCTTCCCCATATAATTCGAAATCCAAATGCTACGAACTGCACAGGAAGTCGGCCTAGATCTAAGTGAGGCACAAATCAATCGATTACAACAGATTAATGAATTGGAAGAAATCAAACTCTCTGCATTACAAAATACAATACTTATTCAACAGAAGCGAATTAAATGGCATGATGCACTTATCAAGAACAAAGCCTTTCACGAAGGAGACTGGGCTCTGTTATATGACTCGCGGTTTCAGGACTTCCTGGGGAAACTTTAGACTCGATGGTTAGGACCATACGAAATCCAGAAAGTACATGATAATGGGACCCTTACTCTGATCACAATTGATGGTTCTAGATATGCATTCAAGGTAAATGGCCACCGAGTTCGTCTTTATCGAAAGCCACTCACTCGGGAATCCTTCTGTCAGCAGCTATGTCAAGACACTGATATGGAAATTTTAGGAGAGGAAGCGAAATCTTCCTCACCTATAATTTAGTAAGGAATTAATTTTTCTATAACTTGTACATAACATCTTGTATATATGTTTTCTTGATTTTTCTTTTAATTTTTGCATTCTAAGTGTTTTTGCTGTTATTTTTCAAAAGGAACAGCACTTGCGTGTTTTTGCTGTTCCTTTTCAAAAGGAATAGCACTTGCGTGTTTTTTCTATTCCTTTTCAAAAGGAACAACACTTGTGTGTTTCTGTTGTTCCTTTTCAAAAGGAACATCACTTATGTGCTTTTGCTATTCCTTTTCAAAAGGAACAACACTGGTGTGTTTTTGCTATTCCTTTTCAAAAGGAACAACACTTGTGGGTTTTTGTTGTTCCTTTTCAAAAGAAACAGCACTTGTGTGTTTTTGTTGTTCCTTTTCAAAAGGAACAACACTTGTGTGTTTTTGTTATTCCTTTTCAAAAGGAACAGCACTGGTGTGTTCTGCTGTTCCTTTTCAAAAGGAACAACACTTGTGGGTTTTTGCTGTTCCTTTTCAAAAGGAACAACACTTGTGGGTTTTTGTTGTTCCTTTTCAAAAGGAACAGCACTTGTGTGATTTTGTTGTTCCTTTTCAAAAGGAACAGCACTTGTGTGTTTTTGTTGTTCCTTTTCAAAAGTAACAACATTTGAGTGTGTCTGTTGTTCCTTTTCAAAAGGAACAACATTTGAGTGTTTCTGCTGTTCCTTTTCAAAAAAGGAACAGCACTGGAGTGTTTTTGTTGTTCCTTTTTCAAAAGGAACAACATCCGCGATTTTCTGTTGTTCCTTTCAAAGAAACAACATCCCACGTATTTGTTTGCATGGATTCTTCTCTGAGGAACATCATCGGCATGTTTTTGCTCTTATTGAGGATGCTTTGCGTCCATGTTCTCCCCAGTCTTTAAGATACAGCTATGGGCTTATGCAATGAACATAAATCATGATATACCGAAGTCAGCAGATCATAAATCGCTATCTTTATAAAGCCTAGTATTGATAAGAGGACAAGAGGAGGGAAACTTACTTTTCATCTTCGTTGTCATTGTCTTATTACCGGTGCTCAGGTTGGTGATCCTTATCATGACGATTTCCCTAAAAATCTTTTTATTATTATTATTACCTAGGATTAAGAGTAGAGGATTTATATCTATCTGTTGGGATGATAAGACTTATTCCACCATTCCCCGTTCTTAAGGAGTGCAGAACCACCCTTATGTGTGAATAAATAAAAAAAGGTGCTCTGCAAAAAGAAAAATAAAATATGAATTATCAATTGTCAAATGCAGGATAGGGGGTCTCATCGAGAGCCAGCCTACCATGATCATAAGGATGGAAGCGAAGTGGCATTCCCATTACGGCCACCACACTAGGGATATGTTCCAAAGGTATACTTAATAAACAAACCTTGGAACAGGGGGTCTCATCATGAGCCAGCCTGTCCACGTTTCGCACCTACCTTGTGAATGGCATTATGGCTATCTGGTTACCAAGCCAACATAATGGCCTACATTTTGACAAAGCACTCTTCAGAATACACACAAAGGATCATGGTTCCGGAGGGTGAAATAAACAACTCTGTCAAGGTTATGAACACCTGTTGGCAGCAGAGCTCTGTTAATGGCATTGAAGTCATAATGGTTACACCAACAAGTATGATATCAATACTTTTTCGTCTCTTATATCCTTTGAATAGATCATATTTCATGCCCCGATGTATATATGGCATGAATAATCATTACCACCAATCATGGCAATGGAACTCACAATGACCACTGGAGATTTCGTATGCTTGACAGACGTCCCATCCCCCGGCCTCTCATTATATCACGCAGGCTCTTATGTAAAATGTGATCTACCTTTTTGCCTCGATTTTGGTATTTCGTTGTTTTTCTAAAACATGGCATAATTTCATATGTTGTTTCTTTATGACTTGACTTCTAAATGGTTGCTGCTCCTCTATTTGACGGCTGGGGACAGCCTATCAGATCACAGGAGGGGAGGTAACCTCATTACTCAATGGATTACGTGTCTGCACACCATTCGGGCACGATAATGTACGAAGGTATGGCATGGTTTAACGGTATGATAATTCTATTTTACGGAAATTGTCATCCACGATCCTTTTTTTGTTGCATGCTCTGTGTTCTTTTCCAAAATTTGGTGATGATCACCCTCTCTGCATCTCAAACAGCATAGGCAGTTGCTGTTCCATTAAGAATTCTGAGTGGAATCATGGGGGAAAAGACAATCTGAAGTGAACCTCAGGAGTTGACAGTCTCCGCTGCTACCCGCGAGATCCTGGAAAACGCAGGGTGGCTGAATTATTTCAGTCACCTACAAGAATCGAATGAAGTAGTGGCGTTGGAATTCCTGCAAAATTTGCAGGAGAACTACTCCACAGTAAGAGAAAAATGGATAGTGGTCACGGATGATATCATCGCAGAAGTCTCAGGACTACCAGCTACCGGACCTGTATGGACGCCGAAGAAAGAAAGACTACAAAAGGTTATGGAGATTTTCCAGGATGAAGGCCAAAGCTTGATAGTCAAAGGGAAGGGAGTTCTGTCGGCAACATTAGGGGAACCTTGGACTGAGTTAGCTAAGATAGTGCAGAGCTACATCACTTGCGAAGGGAGGAAAGACATGGTAATACCACGTCATCTGAAACTCTTAGCTGTTTTGAAAGGAAAATGTTCTGTAAATCTCCCTGCACTCTTAAATCCGCTATTACATGATGCGGCCCGAAGCCTGAAAAAGGCACAACACATAGAAGCAGTCGTTAGCCACCATCAACTGATTTGATTGATAGTGAGCCATTTCCAGGATGAAGGCCAAAGCTTGAAAGTCAAAGGGAAGGGAGTTCTGTCGGCAACGTTAGGGGAACCCTGGACCGAGTTAGCAAAGATAGTGCAGAGCTACATCACTTGTGAAGGGGGGAAAGAGGTGGTAAGAACACATCATCTGAAACTCTTAGCTGTTTTGAAAGGAAAATGTTCTGTAAATCTCCCTGCACTCTTAAATTCGTTATTACATTATGCGGCCTGAAGCCTGAAAAAGGCACAGCACATAGAAGCAGTTGTTAGCCACCATCGACTGATTCGATTGATAGTGAGCCACAGTCTCACTCAACAATAGAGCAGCTGGGAGGAACTCATCGCAATGGTCGAGGGGGGATTGGTTGCACCACCCCCAAAACCTAACAATTCCTCCAGCATGCCAGAACGATCAGAGAAATGCAAGGAATTGGCAGCGGAAAGACATGTTGCTCCAAAATGAAAACAATCCTCTAATACACCAGAACGACCAAAGGAACTCAGAGAATTGGCAACAGAGAAACACGTTGCTGGTACACCCGAACAACCTGAGAGACCAAGGAAATCAGCCCAGCTGTCCCGGATATGAGGAAGGCTAGAAAAGATCCAGGGAACCACTACCCAACCAATCGAGATTACGGACAAACCTCCAGAACCAGAAGGAGGACGCTCCGAAGAAAATGCTAAGCCATCAGGGGCCGAGACTGAGCAGCCTGGAGGAGGAATTGAGGAAGGGGGCGAGCACTCTGGGATAGAAACAAAAGCTGAACACTTCAAGGCAGCCACCGAGCAGGTCAATCAAGAAGAGGAAGTAGTACAGCCAGGGGGTAGCCCACTACAGGACCCTGTGGGTGAAGAGGAATTGGCAGCAGTCCTGGCCAATATGGGGGAGTATGGCCAACCCTCTAGCACAGCAGGCATCCCTGACGGACCCTCGGAGGAAGACATACCTGAGAAGGCGCATGCAGAAAAGGCAGGAGAAGAAAACCTGCTCGTTTATGATGATGAAATAGGAGACACCAATCAGGAACAATCTGTTCCCAAGACACCAGAAGAAATTCCAGATGGGGAAGGAGCAGATTTAAGGGCCAGTCAGAAACCCTCTGTCGAAGCAATAGAAATTAAGAAATTAAGGAGGAAACAATAGAGGTTGTTGGGAACGATAGCCAAGCTCCGACAGCAAATTCGAATTCTGAAAGCCAACTTGAGGATACAAAGGACTGCAAGGAAAAGAAAGAGGGCCACTGCAGCAAAATCCTGGAGGACAAGAAGATGATAGACCTATAGCCGTTATGTTGGTCGAAACCCCATTAAGAGACCTACTGCCGAAGAACAGACTGTTGTTCCAAATGACATTAAAGAACAGATTGTTGTTCCAAATGACATTGAAGAACATACTACTGTTCCAAATGACGTTGAGGGACAGACTGTTGTTCCATCTGACCCTGGAGAATGGATGGACATTCCAATTGAGGTAGAGGAACAACAAGAGGCTCCGACAATAGGGGGACCACAACAACCTTTTATTCATGTTAAGAAAGAAAAGAGAGCAAGGAAACCCAAACAGAAGCACCACCCTCAGGGGTAATTCGGGTTCTAAACTCTAAGCAGCATAACAAAAAGGTCCAAGTAAAATTCCCAGCCTCTACGGCTCTATGGAAAAAGGATCCAAAAACAAGGACCTTGCACAAAATGATGAAGCAAGCTCAGCAAGAAGCTGAACAGTTGATAGAACAAACAGTCCCCCGGGAGAAATACAAAGAAGTACAACAACAACTTCGGGATATTAGTCAGTCCGAGAGCCAGGCCTTTGAAGGATGGCAAAAGGAGCAAGAAAAGGTTGCCAAGGTAACTCGTTGATTAGATAGTGTTATTAAGCAGATGGACACTATGTGTTCCTTGTATAATGACGTTTTGACCTGTAGGGCCCCAGCTAAAAATTATGCTTTATTTTTTCTTGAATGATATTTGCGATTGAAAATAAAAGCTGTTAGGGCAGGTGCCCCTATCCACATCAATATTGTTAATGATTTTATAGATTGTTGCAAGCATTATGGAATTAAGGTTCAAATATTATTGTGCGAATTTTACTTGCACAACCTTGTGCTAGACCAGGAAACTTATTTAAATCCTGGTCCTTTTGTTGGCGATATACAATTTCAAGCCTTCATCTCATTTGGGGTTAATCAGCTGAAATGGCTCAGAGCTTATAACACCTTTTAGAGAGAGGAGAATAGCCTAGACTTATGGTTACGAGCCGAGCCTAGAGACCTAGTGACGCTGTGGAGAGAGCATAGGAGCCTTATGAGGACCCCGGGTGTCATCGAGATATTAGGACCCATGCACGAAGACTTGATCCGACATAGTCTGGAATATTTTCTGACTATTAAAGACCTTGCCATCGATGCTGCAAAATTCCGATACCAGACCTCTAGCCCAAACATCCAGCTCAGGGAACCATTCAAATACGAGAATTTTGAGCTAGCTGCCAGCCGACTGAACCTTTATGGGGAACGTATTCTACAAGCAGGGCCATCCTAGTTGGGGTATTGATTTTGTAGTCCAATTATTTGTCACCCTGCACCCAGATATCAGGCCTTGTATGAAATGCCTGCAGATCAAATAAATCAGTTATTTGATAATCTAGTTGCTCATCACGGTTGTCAGCCTCCTCACGAGATTCCCTCTCCGGCCTATTCTCTTACCACCTTGCATGTCAACTATAATGTTTTCATGAGGGCATGAAATAGGGTAAGCAAGGGGGTGTGTGGAGAACTTGAAAGGTATGCTTTTGACAAACAATTTAGTGGCTTTTCAGTAATATTTGTAACCTTTTCTGCATTGTGAATTCAAAGAGATAAAGGATTTTAATAAAATGTGCAAGAATTAACATGGGAAGCTCAATAATTAATAATTGTTGTTTTTCTATACAGAGAGAGGTGGAAGCAAGGAGTTTCCGTCCAAAAGTGAAAAACAGAGGAAGAATAATTGTTGTCCCTCCAGAAGGGAACCGAATGCGAACAAGATCGAGCAAATTAGAGCTGAATAACGCAGGAAAGGAAGGAGGGATACCAATTCGACAAAAGCGAGAAATAAAAGTAAAGGATTAACAGATTGGCGAATCCCTCAAGATTTTCGATCCTGAGGGATCGCTGTTTTACTTATCTTTGTTACCTAGATATCTCTGTCGTTACTCTTATATAAAGGAACAATGTCGTTGAGCAAAGGGACTACTGCTTTTGTAATTTTCAGTTTCAGACAAAACTTTGATCATCGAGTCTCACTGAGACCTGGTTTATTGTACATTTTTTGATGCGTTAATATAAAAGACTTGGCGTTTATTTCATCTTTGCGTCTGGAGTAACCTAAGGCGGTGTACCATTGGCAGCTAAGGGCCCGGCTCCGAAGGACACTTTCTTTTGTATCATTATACTGTGATTTATGTGTGGTTTGTTTATCTTTATTACTTGGTAATCTGATACATCTTTCATATGCTATGCTATGCTATGTTATGATCAATACATTAATGGTTTTTCCGTGTAATGACTCTGCACCGTATAATTGGATCTCTTCAGAGTTGAATTGTATGTTTTTAATCTTAAACCAGCTATTTCTGTTACAGAGCGTCGGTGTGAATGTTACTGTCATTGGATCCATGTGAAATAACAATTATTGGAACTTGAAAGTAATGTTACTTTGTTTAGAAACATAGTTATATTATCCTTCATTCTCAGATTACTATATTAATGCGAGGCGTGCATATATGGTTGATTATTGTTGTTCCATAATTCATCAATGAGTGTTGTTCCATAAAGTATATTCCATCCAGTTTGCTTTGAGGGAAAAGAATGTTATATCAGAGTGTGAATCAGTTGGTTTTGACTCGCAAGATTTAGTTCTTTTGATTGTTGTTCCATTTACTGTTGTTCTATTTCCTTTTTGTTGTTCCATTTTACCTTCTGCCATTCTATTTACTTGCCTTTGTTGTTTTGGTGTGAGAGAAGGTCCAAGGCTGTAGTGAGTCTCAGTAGACATTGCCTAGCTCCCAGACCTATGGTCCATGCTATAATTTCCTTTCTATCAGTTTCTAGAGGGATGGGTTATCGCTTCCGTACCCTTGACTGATCAACTGTCTTGTGTGATTCTATCTTTTGGAATAATTTAGTTATAGTTTAGCATCTGTTTACTTTTGTATTTTCTGAATGCTATACTACTAAGCATTACTTGGACGAATAGCCTCGGATTGAGTTACTCTTTGCAATAACAAAACTTTCTCGGATTGATTTATTAATGTAGGATAATTAAAGGTGTGGGAGACCCTAGTTACAGCTCTACAGATAGCTCGTTAGAAAGATCTATCCGAGAAATACCACTTTGGGAAGATTTCCAAAAAAACGTCGTTTAGGGCCTCAAAACGGCTCCGAAAGTTCAGGACCCAAAAAAACTGCTAAAAATAGTAAATTGTGCTACAATTACGGAAACTGAAAAACTGAAAGAGATAGTTGCGGGGGTCCAAATGGGATAGGTGGGTGGCCACCAACATCCACCTGGATCACAAACATTGTGGGTTGATCTAAACAAACTTTCCAATGTCCATGAGTACTTGCCTAGCCCAGAATTCAATGGGAAAACCAAGCAATTTAATCCAAATAAGTTTGTTCTTAGGTGTCCCCTTCAGGGGATTGAAACCAACATGCCAGGCATGTAGAGCCAAAGACTCCACCCTTTAATCTATGGAAGTGCCTTAATTTTGTAAAAATCGTCCTAGCTGAGGAAGTGAAAGCTATACCATCCACTCATCAAATGCACCACCGAAGGAATATAACCCACTGGTGACTTCCATTTAGTTTTGACCCAGCTCCTCATTTTGTCCTCACCCAATTCAAAAAAATGCCATTTGCCAACAAGTGCCCTCTTCTATAGACTGTTAACTCAGTCGATCTAAATGTCATGGTTGAAACATAGCACGGGAATTGGGGTAGTAATTTTTATAGAATGATGTTTATGGTGGGATTGCTTATTTCTGCCTTCATTTATCACCCCATGCAATCTGAAGATTGCATGTACACCACCTGGCAAGTCCATCGAGGCTCCCATTGAGCACCAAGTATGTTGGTCAATAGGTCCACCATCCCGCTCTAACCCAGAGAATAATCCATAGTTCGATTCAGTCGCTGGCGTGTCCCATATGTTGGCCTCATGTGTCGATGTGTCAAACTCAAAAGGATCCATTGTGAACAATGCAGATGGAAATATGGGGTACATATAATGAGAAATTAAATACAAAATTAGTCATAAAAGTGCATCAGGGTGGTAGGTCAGTCCACTGATGGATCCTACAGAAAATCCCAACAGGAATGTTTTGGGATGCCCAACCCTTGGGCAAAATGTCAATACCCACACAATATTATACCCACATATTGCCAAACGAGGGATGTCGTCGTCAGATCATGGTCTGAAATGGGAAATAAATTGAAATGTGAATATAAACGGTTTCCCGATCCGAAGCTGCAGCTCGTAATAACCAATGCCCAGAATGTTAGAAACTAACTAAAAGAGATCAAAGAGGATGGTGACCCATTTCATCTCAATTAATTATATTCCAACATCCGCCTTTAGAAAATTTGAATATTGCAGGAAAATTATCATCCAGCCACCGGAAAGTCCAATGCCACCTGTGCATCAAAACCCATTTCTGAACATACAAGAAATACAACATTCTCCCAAAGCCAAAGAAGGAAATTCTAGTTCATTTATCCTTTGCAGCAACAACAACAACAACACACTACACAAGTCCACCACCTGTTATACAACCAAAATCCGAATTCCTTGCAAGGACTTGAAATAATGAAGGAATTAACCCAACACTGTCAGACTGCATAGTAGTTTATATGGCTTAGATAAGATCCCTCCTTGTGGTTATGGTGTGGGCAGGTCAAAGAAAGGATCTTAGTCCATATAGGCATTCGGATTCCTATTAGTGGAAGGGGTATGGGTCCTAATTATGCAAATTAGGATGTAGATGACAATAAATACATTCAGCAGAATGTGGAAAATCTTCGACTATAAAATGGTGAGAACACCTTCCACGTAAATACCGGGCATTCTAGACCAGAATATGAAATACAAATCCCAATCTAAAAAACCAACTATAATCCCCACATCCTAAGGATGGAAAACATAGTAGGGAAGGCAACCTAGATCAAATTCATATCTCAAATTGAAATAGAACGCCAGTAAATGAGAAAAACTAAGCACTGAATACTATACTCCCATCACCAAATAGCGATAAAAATCCCAATTGTGCTTCTTCCTTTTGAGGAGATGATCCATGACATGAACATCTTTGAGCCTCTTCACGTCTTGCCTCATCCGATTGGGAGAATCTTTAAGAAAAAATATGAATGTCCACCAAGCTTCTTTGAGCAACTCAATAGCATGAGATCCATCAATGCCATTGCTTATTATATTATTCTTCATCTTTAATCTTTTTGTCTTCATAATCGTGAACAAAAAATGGAAAGCCAACATAGATATCAGGAAATTAAGAGGTGGGGAGAGAGTGCATGAGGTACAGTCGCTACTTGATCCTTGAAGGGGAACAAACAACAGAGACAAGCTATGTAATATGCTTCATGGAGGTGGTAACTGGTAACGGAGTGTCCACAAAAGACATGAACCTCGAGTTTTGTAAAAGTAGAAAAGGAATAAAAACAGAAAAGTTGCAGATATCTAGTGCTTACTAGGGTGGTGATTAGGGTTCGTGTGCTTCCTTGTTTTGGTGTTTGCATTCGTCGATGCTCAAAAATACAAATTAATTATTATGGTTGGATAGTTTATGGTAAAATGTTGGAGAGGATCATGTATTTTACCTTTAAATCACATGGCAAGAAGATAAGGATCATCTCCATGTCCAATTGCTTTCTTCTTTTGTGTTGGTAATTTATGGATTCGTGGTCCCAGGGATTATGTTGAGAAGGTAATTTAGTAGAAAACATATCACATGTTGACGTCCAAGTTGTAATGAATGTTGTACATTATGTATGCATTGTTCCTATGAAACCATATTCTTTTGTGAAATGTTATAAACCCAAAAGCGCCTCTTATCACTTTTAAAATCTATCCACTATAATTTTGATATAAAAAGTCCAAGGCAATACGGTTTAGTTGAAATTTAATGTAAAGTGGAGTCTAAAAGATTCAGACCTATTTTGACCCCACACAACTCATCTTAGGTGCTCTCCTTCTTTCACAATGGTATCAATGATAGTAGCAGGGCTTCTATTATAAGAAATGAGTGGAGGTCAAAATGTGCTTTACACAGTGGCTTATACTCAAAGCTAGTTTTGTAGGGGAATTTATTAAAGAGGAAAAAAAAAAAATCGATTAATATGGATTAGAAATTTTTGTTAAAAGTATTATTGGTATAACAATAATTTTAAAATTAGATTATATTTATTAATATCTAATTTTATAATGCAAGATGTTAAATAGTTTATGTTTATTGATATATTATTTTATAACGTAAAATATATAGTTGGTATTTTTTAATTGAGTGTTTTTAATTTAAGAAAGAATGATTGTTATTTTGGTTTTCAAATTTCATTTTTAAGAACAAAAACAGGTATATTTATCGTAAGAAAATAAACAAGAAAAAATAGTGATACAAGAACTAGCTTTAGAACTCTTCCATAAAAATTATTGTGGCAACCTTTTAGGAGGACACGATTTGCTGGTATTTTATGTATTTTTTTATTAATTTGAAGCTTCTAGAAGGCTTATGTTGGAAGAGGAAGATATTCCTAGTTCTTTAGGGTTGTTTTCTATTATAAGTAGTCTGGCTATTAGAGAACAACCACCAATGTAATGTAATAACAAGGCTGAGAAAAGGGCCCAATATCATGATGTAAGTACCATGTAATTTTGTTTTGTTTCAAATACAAATGTCATGTACATTTTCTTTGGCATCCACTTATGTTTCCTTTATGCCTATAATTTTTTTTTTACCATTGTATTTGTAGGCCACTAGAGTTAATGTTATCACAACCCATACTCGCAGTGGAAAACTTAGTGAGGAGCCACACTATTATATCCTAACCATCAAGAAATATGAGACCACCAAGGAGGGAAGGAATGGGTCTTCACGTGAGAGCCATGCACCAACGATAGATGTTCATTAGGGGGAGTCAAAACAAGAAATGATTCGGTGTCTACATGGTTGGATCAATTACTAGTAAAGGATGGGCAAGAGTCAACCACCTTAACCCCCAACTTGGGTGGGACCCAATCGGCTACCCCATGAAAGCCAGTCTATCACAAAAATGAAAAGGGGGTCCGACCTCTCAGTCCCATTGACTGGTCGATCTCCAACTACGATAAAAACCATAACCCTAACAATAAGGTGGGCATGAGACTGAGAATTGATTTCACAGAAGTTTGGCATTTAGGCCTCAAATTTATGAGAAATTGTAAAGGGTTGAGACACCAACATTGATACCAAAGATGGGAATCGATTTTTGGGGTTGCAGAGGCAGGAGTTCGTTGCTCCACATGATTTGGAGGTGTAGAAGTTCTACTGCTACACAATAAAAGGGAGAAGAGCAAGATTCATGGGCCCATTACCCACAACCTACGTAATTGAAGTTGTCTCAGGTTTGAAATTGATAGATCCCAATTTTGGAAATGAATCTTTAGAAGTATAGTTAAAAAAGAGGCTATGAGTATTGTCTAGAGTCACAAAGTCTAGTGTGGAAATATAATGGTCCAAACTTTAACGTCTAAAAGTCTCAAATGTAAATACTATTCTTAGAAAAGGGAGCTACTTAACATTGTAAATATAATTAATTGAAGCCAATCAGTTAAAAAAATCTTATCGATCATGTTGCAAAGTTACAGAATTAGGTTTAACAATATGATGGTTAAAACTGTAACTTTTAGAAATTTCAAATAGAGATATTATTGTTGGAAAAATGAGTTATTTGATTTTTTTAATACAATTCATGTGAACTCAAGTGGTACATAGATAAAAAAATTCATTGCTAAAAGGAAAGAGATAAGAAAAACAGAGATAAGTTATGCTATTTGCATTTAAATAACACTACAATATTTTAGGTGATTTACCACCAAAATATATCCAAACAATATCTCTATGACAATTCCATTGAAAAGGTTGATTATAGGACCAATATTCTTAGTGTTGGACATTATAAACTACATAAACAACATCCCATAAAATGGATACTATAGCATCATTTACAATTTCTAAAATAACATTTAACAAATATCTAAAACAACACCTACAAATAGTTATTTACACGAAAAAACATATCATCTTTATTGAATACATTATTAAGTCTTAGATTCACATCAAATAAACACAAAAACAAATAATTTAAAAAAAAGGACAGCATAATAAAATTTATCAAGTGATGATGATACTACTGCTACTCATAACAAAATCAACACTAATAAGTTAATTTAAGTTTGCTTTCTTGTTGAAGACATTGATACTCTCCCCACAAAATTTGAAATCCCATAGCAAAATGCTTTCCCATTATTCCATGGATGTTATCACTACTATTAATTATTCATACTATAGTTATTATGATCATGGGAACACTAATATTTCTAAAACATTATGATATTTAGCATAGTCATCCTTTGACACAACCTGACCTTCAAACAAAGAACAACTTACAAAATCACTCGTTAACACATTATTAATCCCAACATGATAAACCCAAAATTCACTAACCATCTAAAAAAACACTTATATATTGCGATCTCAAAAACATTTACCCCTTAATATAACATGACTTTGAATAGAGTATCCCCTTAATAAATAATGACATTGAACACATTATTTCTCTGATAAAATAACATCCTAATACACAATAAAATCAAATATTATAAAACAAAAAAACTCGTTATCCTAAGTATCTCACTAAACCTCCACACTCATCTGTTGTGTCATTTTTTCTTGACCACCATTGAACATTAATTACCCATGTTAGCCTTTTTAACTATATAGCACATGGGCATTGTGGTTCACTATATTAATTACAATGACCCATTTAAACTAACCTACTTACCCATGAATAGTGTGGAAATTTAGATTCCATTAAAAAATTAACCACGTATCTTGATAACTCCATCGCCTAAAAAAAATACAAGGAAAACACCCATTAGAAAATGCTTTTGCGAAAGTTATTTTTAAAGTTCTTTATTTCTAGTTTTTTGTAATGGGGACTTTTGCAAAGGTGGTAGGTGGAGCCTTTTACAGAGATTTGGTTTTAGTGTAGCAATTTGACATAGGTACACTAATGCACTTTATACAATAGATAACTAGTGTTCTATGACCACATGTGCACTATAGCAACAACAAGACAAAAATACCTTGATGTTTCACCTTGGTCTCGGTGTGTTGGTGCTTGATATTAGTTTAGTCACAATTGTGTTACTACAATGATGTGCATCAAAGTTCTAATAGTTCAAAATAATATTTAAGCTCTACTTTGTTCTAACCACACAAATGCTCCACATAGGATTAGGAGCACCAATACTCATGCATCCATGCACACTAGAGTGTTTTTAAGATGCAAAAAAAAAATTGGTGCTTTTTCATGTTTTAAAAGTCAAGAAAAAAGAAAAGGTGACTCTATCATTTTTGGTTTGAAACGAGCTCGAAAGTACAAGTTCTCAGATGATATTTTATACTTAGAGAGTCAAAAACATCAAAATGACTACTTAGGGTAATCTAGGCAAAAAGGATTACCAGGTAACCGTGAACCGTAGAATACCTCCCAGTGAATCGAAAAGTACGGGCAGGAAATATCCTCGAATACAAGGCAAAATACTTGGCTTCCTATGGATAAAGGATTGAAACCTAGTGGGTTCTTCCTTTATATACTCAACAGTACGGGGAGCACAAGTTTGTACTAGCTCTGTCTAGTGTTGAAGCAAACAATAGCTACTAGGTTTAAAAATGCCAGAACACGTATCTATCCTAGACCTTCTAAATGTGTTCATTAGGTTTCAAATGTACCTTAGATTAATTGAATACATTTTAAATTTTATCTTGAAATTATGTCTCAGTTTTTAGGCCTTATCGATATGACTCGAAAAACTACTATATGCATCTAAATGAGATAAGACCCTTTCAATTCGATGATTTTTTTATACTAATGAGAGTAGGAAACACAATAAATGCAACAAAACAATCAATTGAAAGCAAATCGACCTTTTCACTACTTCGCTTTTTCGAAAACAAAATGATGAAAATCTCTTTCCCATTCCTATCTTTACTATCAAATGCACTTCAATTAGTCCTTTCAATAGTAAACAGAACTCATTTCTTTTCCAATGCAAATAATGATGCAACTCTAGTCTTCAATGATGCTAGCTAATGTAAAGTATTGATTCAGCAAACTAGAATTATGTATTTTTCAATGAAATGATAAAACAAATCTTTTACAACCACTTCAATGATTTTTTTTCAAAACAATCAACCTCAAGAAAATGAAAAGCACAAAAGAGAATTCCTTCCAAACTAATGATGGAAAGACTCAACCAAAAACAAGATGATCAATGTGATCTATGCCTGAAAAGAGACTCTTAATCAACAAACAAAACTTTTCAAACTTGTTAAATGAAAATCAAAGAAACAAAAGGACTAAAAATGAAATGAAAGGAGCAAATTAACCAACAACTTGACTTTTTGAGCACACAAACAGTTGAATGGATGATGACCTAGATGCCCTAGGGCTACAAACCATCCAAGGACTCAAGAAACCAAGTGAAGAAAATGCAAACCAAACAAGCATATAAAGCAAGTGGATAGAGCTTTCCAATCACGGAGAACGCAGTTAGAACAAGCTAAGAGGTAGAGATCAAGAGGGAAAGACACATTGGTTATGATCCAGGGGAAACCTTGATCTTCACCTACAGGAATTGGAGCGACTACCTAACTAACAACAAGTACCAGAGGAGGGTTGGCGCAACTATTTTAGAGAAGCTCGCACTGATCGACATGACTATCAAAAAAATAAATGCGCTGACCAAGGATTCAAGGAAAAAAATAAAAGATCTTTCCATTGTAAATTTCAAACTCAAAGGAGTAAACCAGGCAAAGAAGAGAAAACTAAAGGGAAATGGCGATAATGGAAAAGTACACACAAAGCCATAAAATGACAATCAATCAAACAGAGGGATTGGCTCCCCAGTATGGTTGCTAATTTTTGGTGCAGGTAAATTCCCAGTGTGGACACAAACAATTCCTCTAGCCTGAGAGAGCAGGTCTAGCCACAAACAAACAATCTAAGGAAAATTTCCTTAAGCTAGAATCAAATAAGAGGGCCTACCTCTTAGAAAGTTATTCCTCTTAGTGATGATCTTGCTTCCTTACTCCAGCTACTTTTTGTTTCCTTCCTTCGAATACCTAAAACAAGAAAACAAACACCAACAACAAACGTGATAGCATACAAATTTAATTCATCCTATTTAACAGGTCAAGGAACATTAAGCCATCAAATCAAAGATAACACTTCAATGTAGGAAATCGATCAATAGTTGTATTCATATAGGTTCAGAAAGAGATTACAACCAATGCCTTGATGTTGTTGGTCTACTCTGACGTATCTGGGTTCCCACACTTCCGCTAGCATCTCATGGATATCCCCAACAATGGAAGTTTTAAGGCTTCTTCCTTTTAGTCTCAAACCAAACCAAACAGACTATTATCCCTCAAACATAACTAGAGAGCTACAAGCTATAGATGTCTTGCTGATTATTCAAGCTCCAAAAATACTAAGATTGAAACTAGTGTAGCTTGTAAAAGGAGGGGTTTATATAGCTTGGATGGTGGGTATATGGTTCCTCTTATCATTGGAGAAGGCCTTATCTCTTGGATTGGTTCCATCCTAATAGGGGAAAGGAGCCCAAACTGACTTCCTTTTCTCCATCTAGCCCAACCATTTACCAGAATTCTATTACGAAGATTCTAGACCTGGAAGATTCGACTCCATATTTAAAAAACTTTCCAAAATAGGAAAAATGTGACTGAGAAAAGGCTCAGTAGTGTTGTACAACACTAGTCCTAGTTCTAATCTCTAGAAATCGGCATGAGGAGGAAACATGTCATTAGCGTCAATCTTGTAAACTAGGGTAAAAGGAAGATTCTTGGGAAATGATGCAAAAAGGAATCATTCTGCTCATGAAGAGGGACATAATGGGAGTTTCTTCATGATGGGAAAGCATGTAGGGTTCATTGTAGAGGTCCTCTAGGATCATGGAATAGGGAGTATATGGACCCTGATAAAATGCTTTGCAACACCATGTGTCAGGGAAACACAAGGGAGAACTAGTTTCAAATTGATGGAAATGAAGTGTCAATGAGTTCGAGGTGTGCTAAGGAGGGAGTGAAAAGATATGTTAGACAGCTCCAAGGCATGCTAGAGTGTTAGGGAAGCATACAATATGTGTTAAGTGCCAAGGTGTGTCAATGTGTGTTGAGTGTAGGGAGTATCAGGGAAACACTAGGGAGAACTAGGTAAAAATGCATTGAAATGAATGAATATGAGTGTGTGACAAGAAGCGTTAGTGAGTTCCATGTGCGCTAAGGAGGGAGTACCATGGTATGCTAGGTAGCGCCAAGTCATGCTAGCGTGCTAGAGTGGTATGTGGCCAAGATGTGCCAGGTGCCAGGGTGTGCCAACACGTGCTATAGAGTGTTAGGGAAACACAAGGGAGCACTAGGTCAAAATAATGCATGGAAATGAACGATTAGAAGTTTGTGACAAGAAGTGTGAGTGAATTCTAGGTGTGCTAAGGAGGGAGTGATAAGGTATGTTAGGCATTCTTAAGCCATGCTAGAGGCTAAGGAAACATACCAAGATGTATTAGGTTCTAGGGTGTGCCAATACATGCCAAGGGTGTTATGGAGTGCTAGCGAAATGCAAGTGAGCACTAGTTTCAAATGCATGGAAATGAATGAATAAGAGTGTGCGACAGGGAGGGTCAATGAGTTTTAGTTGTTCTAAGGAGGAGTGACAAGGTATGATAGGTATTTTCAAGGCATCTTAGGGTGCCTGGGAATGTCAGGGAGTGGTAGGGTGTGTTAGGGAGTGCCAAAGAATCCCAAGGAATGCAGGGGATGCTAACACGTGCCACATAGTGCCAAGGTATTGTTAGACATGCCAGGTGTTATGGCATGTCAAGATGTAAACTATGTTGCTTAGTTGTTTATATGGCCATGGTTGGACGTGAGCCTTGACTTGGTAACTTGTCAAGTGGGATGAGTTAAGATTGGACATGAGTAAACTAAGATGATTTATAGGTCATTCTTAGGTAAACAAGGCATAGTATAGTTGTAGTACTTGTAACGTAGCGAAGTTGTTGTAATCGAAGCAAGACTTGGTTAGGTTCCCAAGTCTAAAAAAAATAAGGGTAGTTGTGAGGGCATGATAGATAAGGAGTGATTGGGTGTGTGAAGGAATGAAAAGATGTTCTAACACATGCCAGACAATTGAAATGCATGTTGAGGAGTTTTGGGGAGTGCCAGGGAATCATAAGGGAGAATTAGGTCAAAGTGCATGGAAACAAATGAATAAGAGTGTCTTTCAATGAGTGTTAGTGAATTCCAGGTGTCCCAAGGACAAAGTGTGTTAGGAGAATTTCATAATAGGAATTGTCGGATGCAAGCCTACAATTGCGATAAGGGGATGGAAAAAGAAGTTTCAGACAAAGGGAGACTTTGGGTTAGGCACAACACTATTTTTTCAATGACTTGGTTGGGTTCCGAAGTCACAAAAAAGTAAGGCTATCTATGAGGGCATGACAACTAGGGAGTGCTAAGGTGTGTAGGGAATTCCACGAAGTGCTAACACATGCTAGAGATTTTCAAGGCATGTTATTCATGCCAAGACGTGCCAATTGCTAAGATGTGTTAGGTTCTAGGGTGTTGCGCCAATAGATGTCAGGGAGTGCCAGGGAAAAAAAAGGAGAATTAGTTTCAATTTCATGGAAATGAATGAATAAGAGTGTGTGATAGGGATTGTTAGCAAGTTCTAGGTGTGCTAAGGAGGGAGTGACAAGGTATGCTAGGAAGTTCCAAGGCATGATAGAGTGTTAGGAAACCATGCCAATATGTTCCAAGTGTCAGGGCGTGCAAATGTGTGCCAAGGAGTGTTAAGAAGTGCTAGGGAAACACAAGGGAGCACTACGTCATAATGCATGGAAATGAATGAATAAGAGTGTATGAAAGGGAGTGTCAGTGAGTTCCAAGTGTGTTAAGAAGGAAAGACAAGGCATGCTTTGTAGTGCTAAGGAATGTTAGAGTGTTAGGGCAGCATGTGGCGAAGATGTGCCAATACGAGAAAGGATGTGTTAGCTGGGAGTGTGTCAGGGAGTGTCAACGAGTGCTAGTTGTCATGCTAAGGAGGGAGTGAGAAGGTATGCTAAGCATGGGTAAGGCATGCGAGGGAATATCAGGGCATTTCAAGAAGCGCTAGAGTGTGCTAGATAGTTTCGAGGTGTGCTAACATGTGCCAAATAGTTCCAAAGAATGCCAGGTGCTAAGACATGCTAGGATGTGCAGGGTGCTAGAGTATGCCAATATGCGTCAAGGAGTTTCAAGGCAACAAAAGGAACAACTAAGCTACAATGTAAGGAAATGAACACATAAGAGGGTTAAGAAGTTGAGACTTTGTATTTTTCAAAAGGGGCATGCTAGGCACACTAATAATATGTTCCAATACATGTCAAGTGCCAATGTGTGTCAAGTGCTAATGTTTGTCAATGCAATATTATGCCAAGGTGTTCCAGGGCATGTTAGGGACTACAAGGCATACCAACACATGATAGGGGAGTGCTATTCTATGCTAGGGCATGCTGACATGTGCTTGGGTGTTCTACTCATGGCAAGATGTTCTAAGTACAAAGATGTTCCAAGACATGCGAGGTGCCAACCAATGTTAGTGTATTATTCCAAAGCATGTTAAGGTGTGCCATGAGTGTTGAGGAGTGCTAGGTCTCTCTCATTAATAGAATTGATAGAGCTTGATTATGTATTAAATAATATAGTTCCTACACACAATAGTGGAACTTTATTTAAAGGAAATTTGCTAGATAATAAACCTAATAGAGATGAATTATGTGTTGACTCATAGGAAAATTATATTCTTATGACTTGAGGGAAATGATACATACTAATTACTTCTTAATAAATTGATTGACTATAACCACTATGACCTTGGAAACATAATGAAAAAGACTCCACAACAATGACCTTAAATCGTTATCTTTTGACAAAAAATATAGTAACATGTACATAGCGTCATCAAAAACTCATTGGAATGATCAATGATGACAAACATTTTTTGACCATCACCAAAAGTAACCAAAAAGAGCATTGGTGAGGGTCAGTAAAACATCGTCACTAGAAGTGTCACGAAAGAGAGAATTGTTGATGGGCCTTTAACCACCCTTCCCAAAAGTGTCACTAGCAAGAGAATTAGTGACAGGCCTTTAACGACCCTCCTCGAAAGTGTCATTTAAAATGGCTTTGGTGACAAACCTTAAAGGACCATCACTATATATACTTACAACAACCTTTTTTTAAAGACCGTCACCATATGCGACATTGGTGATGAACCTTAAAAATCCATCAAAACATAACCCTCACCACCTTTTTTCCTGTAGTGATCTTAAGTCATCCATGTAAATATGGCTCCTCTAAGCTCATTTATACTATGATTAACAATTGAAAGAATTTAAGGTTCTCGATCGTTTTCCATCTTTGTTTCAAAAATTACCAAAGGAAGAAATCATTTGTAGTATCCTATTTCATTCTATTCCATAAATATAATTTTTAATAAACCACTCGCGATTCTAAAACGTTAACACCTTTACATGGTTAATCATACAACAAAATGAAATTTCAAAATCACTTTTTAAAAAGGCCCACATGAAATTTTTTAAAGCTATTTTTTAAGATGAACGTTTTGGGAACATTTGCAACCATTTATTAAAAGTTTATTAAAAACATGTGAATCATGTTAAACGAAAGCTTATAATAAACATTGGTTAAATCGTTTGATATCCAACCATGATCGAGGCTTACTCACTTGACATCACACGTGTGAGGCTTAAAGGAGGAGATTATAAACCCTCCAACTCCCCTGATATAGAATGAGGGTCGTTCGCTTAAAACAAGGTCATCGGTTAGATTCCATTAGGCCAAACAAAGGCCATTAACTATTCATTGAATGATAGCTCTACAATTTCGTTGGAAATGTATAGCTCTTCTTCCACCTATGATTTGTCATTTTCAGAAGAAAAAAAGTGAAATATTTTATATTGATTCAATATAAAGACTTAATGTACATAATGTACATGTATTGGAACCGCCATCAGCTGGACGGTATGTACAAAAACCCAAATTGTTATCAGTAGTATTGACATATTCATACAAAAATGAGATTAGCATATGAGTAGAAAATAGAAACAACAATAGCTTTGTGTTTGGGAAAACCATCAGATACATATACATGAAGATCTGTGTGAATCAGACATTGCCATATATCGATATTTCCATAGACCGAGGTCTAAATGGCGATGATGTTGTCAAGAATAGATATAAGAGGTGCCTTTGAGTCACTGAAAATGTTGGAGTTCCGCCATTTCCAGGAGCACCACAGAAAGATAATGATGAGATAGCACTGAGGGATTCTCTGTCTGCTCCACCAATTGAACGCTGCATAGGAAGCGTCAAAAACGGTGTGAGGGAAATCAAATATATTAGACATTCATACTAGATTTGTCGAATAGAGGGGCATTGAAAAAACATGTGGAAGTTGGTTTCCTCGTCGAATTCTCACATCGAGCAACTGCTAGGTCCATGCCAGCATCTTTTCCTTAAATTATCCCATGTCAGGTTCTTATTGTAGAAAACCAACCACGCAAAGAGGATAAATTTGAGGGGACATCCAGCCTTCTAGAAAGCAATAGGAAAAATCTCTCGGGAACGAGAGATCTTGGAGAGAATCATATCTGAATAGATGTCGCGGACCCGCGCGGGCATACGTGAATTGGATATAGTCCATGTAAGGTGATCAATAGTCCCATTTCGATGAAGCCCGCATAAGCAAAAAAAATCAGTGATAGATTTCCATAAGATTCCAAGCTCATCCGACAAACAGAGAGCATAGGCGTCCATCCAGATGGGAGTAGATCCGTGCCAGGTTAGTATAAGCTTATCCCATGTGAAGATGCCGCGCCTATCGAAGAAAGATAGGAGGGTTTCTGGGATGAGAATGTTCCTGTGACCACACATAATAAGGTCGATGCCAATAAGGATCCTATTACCAGAGAATATCCTCCATTTGAGACGCATCATGAAATATTGTTCAATCTTCCGCATACTGAGCCATATAGCGGATCCCTATCAAGTCCCAATCGACCCCGTTATGTACCAATATTCCAGAGCTTTCCCCTTCATGTATTTCAGCTTGATAATATTTCTCTAAGGACCATCACCAAATAAGCCTCGCCATAAGGATCAGCATAGGAGAGCACGACAAAATATCCTTAAGTCCTTTAGACCCCAACCTCCATGTAGCTTAGGAATAGAAATGGCATCCAATTTGGCGAGATGGTATTTCCGTCGATCAGTCTTACCACCCCATATAAAGTTTGTCGAAATCTTATTCATCTGGTGGATGATACAGGCAGGTAGATAGAATAAATGAGCCCAGTAAATAGACATTTGAGACAAGACCGCCTGAGTTAGGATATATCTGTCAGCCAGAGAGAGGGTCTTGAATTCGCAGGGCAAAATCCTTTTATAGTATCTCTCAATTAACCACTGCCAATCATTTGATGTATATCCTTTGGCTTTTATATGGAAGCCCAAGTATTTAATACTGTCGTTGAGCAGACCAGTGCCAATCCCAAACATCGCAGCAATCCACATAACCATTGCCGGGTTTGTTTCATTATGATATAGAGTAGATTTCGACTTATTGATGATAAGTCCCGTGGCCTTTTGGAATTTGTCAAGAATGTCAAATAAACAGATCCATGAGTCTTTACAAAGCATAGCGCAAAGGAGCACATCGTCCATAAAAAGGTTGTGGGAAATGAAATAATTCCTACAAATCTTGACAAGCCGGCATCTGAGTTCTGTAACCGCCTTGTTAATATGGATACTGAGAGAGTTCATGGCCAATATGAAAAGAAGGGGCGCGAGAGGGCATCCCTATTGAAGGCCCCTTTCAGCAAGGAAATATGTGGAAGGGATTCCATTGATAATGACCACATAGTTAACATTTTCCACACATGCCATGATCCACTGGATAGTATCAGGCCACAGACCAATCTTTGCCAATAAACATCTGATAAAGCCCTAGTCTAAACAATCATAGGCTTTCTGTAAATCTATTTTTAAAATGGTCGTGTCAATGTCCTTTGTGATCATGGAGAACATGCATTCCTGAGTATTTGCCACAGCATCTATAATATTATGACCTTTAAGAAAGGCATGTTGATCTTTGGAGAGATAGGTAGCCAATGTACCTTTTATTCTCTCGACAATGATCTTTGAAATAATCTTGAAAGATATGTTGCATAAAGAAATCGGCCTGAAATCATGGAAAGAATCTGCATCCACCTTCTTTGGGATTAGTGCAATCAAAGTAGATGAGGTGTGTTGGTGAATGCAACCAGTCGTTCTATAATCCTCAATCATCCAAAGAAGATCTTGTTTGATGATATCAAAGAAATGGATAAAAAATTCAATAGTCCAGCCGTCCGGGCCTGGATATTTATCCTTACTAAAAGCATTGAGGATTTCGTAAAGTTCTTTCTCAGAAACAGGCTGAAACAGGGATTCATTCTTATCGTCGTCGAACATTTGGGGGAACAGATCAATACCCCACAGGATATCCTGTATATAGCAGCCCTTTCCCCTGTTATATTGGTTCTTAAAATGACGGACCGTGGTGCTGGTAATATCTTGTTGAGTATAGAAGAAGCCTCCCATACCGTCATTGATCTGCCAGATGGAATTTTTCTCGCATCTGGCATTAGCATATTTATGAAAAAATTTCGAATTATGGTCGCCTTCTTTGAGCCATAAGGCTCTGCTCTTGAGTCTCCACGTAGCTTCCTCCTGTTTAAGTAGGTAGATTTTGTGCCTTTCTAGCTCCCTAATACGGCATTTCGTGTCAAAAGAGCATAAATTAGGATCTGTGGATTTAACGATGCAATCCAGCTCCCTCTGTATGATTTGTAAAGTCAGTCGATCCTTCCTTCTTTTGTCCTTTTGCCATTTTTTAACAATTGAGCGCACAACAACCATTTTTTCTCTAAAAGTAGAGAGAGGAGGATGAGAATCATGAATCGATAAGTCCATCCAGGCTTTGGAGACAATATTGTTGAGAACCGGGTCCTCCAGGAAAGTTCAATTGAATTTAAAAGGATACCCCTTCATATAACCCTTATTCCGCCATTGAAGAAATATAGGACGGTGGTCCAAAAAAAACGCATTCCCGATCGAGGAAATAGGCATACCCAGCTCTCCAATAATATCAGCATGCATAATAAAGTGATTAGCCTGCCCAACGCGGCCATTGTCCCATGTGGGCACCAGATCCGATGGAACAATATCAACATAATTCTTGATCATAAGTTCAAACTTTATATAATCAGCAAGTGAATCCATCTTCCTGCAGCAACCCCGGCATTCATCAGGACTTAAAGTAAAATTTAAGTCAACAGCAATCATCAGAGATTGAATGTCACATAGATCAGATGAGAAAAATCTCTCCCAGAATGTAATTCTGAGCTTGTATGGCGCATAGGTGTTAAGAATATTGATGGAAAAACCCTTTCCTCGAATATAGGCAGAGATCAAGATGCCGGCAAAACATTTGTATGCCTTGGCACAGATCCATTGGGGATCCCAGAGTGCAGCAAGCCCCCTGAACATTCCAATGGCATCAGAAGCCACCAGATGCCAAGAAGGAAACATTTTCCGAAAATATGAAATGGATGCATGCCTGCAGTGCATAGTTTCCTGTATTAGAATAAGTTTCGGACGAGCAGAGGAGAAGATGTCTTTTAGCGCTAGGAATTTGTGGTCAGGGCCGAGCCCACGAATGTTCATAGAAACAATATCAGTCATTTTGAAAATTCACCAGCCACATTTGCTCTAAGAGGTTGTGTGGCACCTATGATTTATCATTTATTTCATAACAAAGTCAATTTTCTTCCATGTTTCATTTATTCGACCCTGTAAAATTTATTTGGATGGGAATCTATTTTGAAATGTGAGGAATTGAATTCACATATATATCATATTTTTTACAATTTAAATTTTTTCATTATAGTTTGAAAGATTTAAGATGATTCTATGAATAAATTAAAGAAAGAAAACCATTAATGTCAATTTGTGAACAAAATAAGGTATGAGAATAATTTTTTTTTTGTAGGCTGGGGCGGGACTCTCCGATTTACATGTCCATTAAGTACCCCTCAACGGGGGAAGGGTAGCCCAAGATTTTAACCCAAGACTTCCGGTTCAGTGAAACTTCATTTCCACGACCATTGCCGCTTGAGCTACCCCATATGGACAGGTATAAGAATATTTTTTTATTCACATACTCATCCTCAAATTATTCCAATAAAACATTAATAAAGAAAGGTAAAGAGAAATTATTTTTATTTCACTTCATTTATAAAAAAATAAAAAATAAAAAAAACGTTTTTTAACGCAGGAAGCTAATTACGGAGGAATTAAATATTTGAACAAAAATTAAAGGAAAGACTAATATTAGAGAGGAAAACATTAAGTTTTGAGTTAAATATCCAAGAGTATACGAAAGTATTCCCATTTTTTTTAAACATAAGCGAGATTCAAAAATAGTTCCTATTTTCATTTTTTATTATTGAGATGGTTAAAAAAACAATTATTCAATTTTTTTTTAATACAAAAACATGATTTCTCATTTGAGAGGGTGGATCGCAAGGTTTCAAGATATATATTTGAGGGCTTGATTACACACGCGAGCTTCAAAAATAGTTCCTATTTTCATTTTTTATTATTGAGATGGTTAAAAAATCAATTATTCAATTTTTTTTAATACAAAAACATGATTTCTCATTTGAGAGGGTGGATCCCAAGGTTTCAAGATATATATTTGAGGGCTTGATTACACACGCGAGCTTCAAAAATAGTTCCTATTTTCATTTTTTATTATTGAGATGGTTAAAAAATCAATTATTCAATTTTTTTTTAATACAAAAACATGATTTCTCATTTGAAAGGGTGGATCCCAAGATTTCAAGATATATATTTGAGGGCTTGATTACACACGCGAGCTTCAAAAATAGCTCCTATTTTCATTTTTTATTATTGACATGGTTAAAAAATCAATTATTCAATTTTTTTTTAATACAAAAACATGATTTCTCATTTGAGAGGGTGGATCCCAAGGTTTCAAGATATATATTTGAGGGCCTGATTACACAGGTTGTATGGATCAATTTACAAATTTTTTTTTTGGAGTTTCTATTAGATGTGTTTCTAAGTAAATTTGTATTGAAGTATTTAATTGATTTGTTAGTTTAATTGAATGCTTTAGTGCATGACATTTTTGGTATAATCAATAATTATTTGAAGTATTATATCAGTGTATGCTTTTTTTTCATTTACGTTTTTTTAGTTACTTGTACTAGTTTATTTCGAGAAGATTGCCAAACTAATAATTGACATTTGAATTTTTGGTTTGTTGTTACAATTAATGAATTCATCCCCTTTCAATATATATTATTGTAGATTGCTTGGGAAGCAATACAATACATGATATTGATTTATGTCTCACTTGTATTACAACAAATAGTATAATAATTAAAATGTTTTATTTTTGTTGTTTTTATTTCCTTTGCTTTAATTTGCATTTATGTTTTATGTCATATTTTGTGCTATGGTTAATTACTCAGATTGCATATTTGGATCCTTCTTTGACTTACAGGTCCTTTGTTATTATAAATCTCCTTTTCACATATAGCCTAACTTTTATTCCTTTAAATGTAACACTTTCATATCATTAACGTGGTCATATTTGTTTGTGTAATTAGAAAATCTATTTAATTTACATTATTACCAGGGCATACCCCTTGTGGTGAAAAGGAGTCCAACCCTTGTCACCATAAGTAGGAGGATTATTAGAATCCTCAGTGAATGTCTTCTCAGGTTATTCTTATTTACCGATACAATCCAGGAACCAACATTCTTCTAGCGCCATTGTCTGGGATCAAATTGTCAAAGTTCCATTTTCTCGATAAATGGATTAATTGATTAAGTTTGTGACATGTTGGTGAATAGGTTCACAACTACAAGCACCTTAAATATTTTCAAGTATATATATATATTATATATATATAATATATATATATATATAGTTTTGTTGTTCACTTGGCGACTACTTAGTTTATTATTGGATTTTTCTATGGCTTCTACTTCTAAATGATTTTGATCCACTTTATTTTTGACATGTAATAGGTTTTGTGAGTCAAATTCCTAAGATAGATGTGTGGGATACTTTCCCCAATTTCATGAAGGTGAATACAATGATCTGATACAACACCTGAGAGAGTTCCACAACTACATTTCAGTGATTGGGATTCAACATGAGGATGTATTAAGGAAATTATTCATGATGTTGCTATAAGGTAAAGTCCGACAATGGTATAGGAGGATTCCTCCTAAAGGTATTTAATGCCATTTTTAATAAACATTATGAAACTATGAATCCATCTAATTCAGTTATTGAAAATTATTGTTGTTTAGATGAACATTGTGATGGTTCTCATAGAGAGTTTCAAGAAAATGAATCTTATGTTATTGATGAAGTTGAATGTCCGAAAAATAAATCCAATGATTCCAAATACATATTCTTACCCTCTCTTGGTTTATTGAATGAATGTTTGAGTGGGTTAGGTGTAACATCTAGTTTTGACTAGTAGGAAAGTCTTGAAGAATCTGATAATTTAACCACTACCGATAAGTATGATTTTTCTTGAATTGATTCTCCTGATGGTAGTGCTTATAAATATTGTAAGACAAGCAATATTGAAGAATAAATTTTAACCAAAACCCTATAAATATTACACATTTATGACTATGTCAATCAATCATCAATAAAATTAGATCTTTTTTCGTCTAACGAAATGACATGTAATGATATTTTTAGTTTCTGATTCTATTGTATATGAGAGTCATGTCGATTTTTCAAAACCACCCATATATGATAAATATGAGAATCAAGAATTAGCTTCCCCTCATCATCTTGAATTAAATTACAACCTATTTATAAGTGTAAATTTTCCTTCATTGTGTTATTTTAGTTCTTTAGGTGAAGATGAAAATATTAAACATAATGATTTAACTGACTTAACATCATTTCATAATGATGAACCTATTTATGATGAACAATATATTATGTTACAGGAAGATTATATTCGAGACCTTATGGTTGTCAATTGTTGAATTGTATTACTATTTGTTTATTTTTTAAACTTGTACATGACTAAATCAGTGATAATACATGATAGAGATGAAATAAAGATACAAAAACTCCATTTCATGAGCATGTCAATGATTTTTCAAGATTCTTTCCATTAGATGTTCATACATGGATACATGATTTTGTTGAAACATGGATGAGTAAATATTTAGAAAGTATTTCTTCTTGTTTTCAATCAAACATGAGCATATTCTTTGAAGATTTGGTAAAATAATTTATCCCCTTGTTTTTTCAACATTTAAGTATATTATTATTATTGAACAAAATGAAGCCTAAAAGCAGGAAGTTTTCCATTGACAAGATTTCCGTTTGGTTACATTAGATTTTTGAATTCTTTGATAAACATTTTCATTGAGACACATTGTATACAAAACATGGACATAAATAAACTGTTGTTTTCTTATGCTTCTTAGGATTAGAATGAACGAGGATGAAATGCTTTAGATATTAAAGGATACTTATATGACCATAGTTAGAGTCAAATATGGATCTATGAGTGTTTAATATGCACCATATTAACGAGTTTTTAATACATATTTAAAGACTTTGTTTGTAGATCATGGTTGATGGGTAACTATCTATCTAAAGGGCTCAAATATCAATATATTTAACAATATCAACTTCATATCAAGCATTTTTTACTGTATGATTATTTTCTTACTACTTACACATAAATACAAAGGGATTGTGTTAACTCATAGGTGATAGAACTATAAACATAAGAATTTGTTTTCATAAATATAATTGAAACTTTGGTGGAACTAGTTAGTCACTATCACAACCATGCATGAGATCATCCCTAATAACCATACTACCCTAGGGATATGAACTTATGTTTTCTTAGGTGGGGCATGTTGATATCTCCATCGGGGCTATAGATATTCACTGGAAATAGAGCAAGGTCAGTGGCATTATATTTAAAGCTAGTGTGTAATCCCCCTACTCCTTTTATTGAAGTAACTTCAGATGGGGTATGACGACATCTCTGTTAGGGTTATGAATGTTGGTTGGAAATGGAGAAAGGTCAGTGGTATTGTACTAAGTCCAATGTGTAATTATCCCATCCTATAAAAGTGCATATTTCCGAAAACAAATTTAAAGAAGGCCTCTAACATGAAGAGTAAACAAGAATTCATAAATTTCCTTATCTCAGGATAGTGGATGGGTTTTTCAGGGCTATGGATGCTTGTTGGCAGTGGAGCGACATCCGATTATGGAAAATCATGTTATGCAACCAATAAAGGAAACAAATCCCTAATACTTAGTCTCCATAGTTTCAGTAAAACTTTATTCTTAAATGAAAGTCATTCTTATGAATCTTAATTAGTACTATGATTTATGTAATTTCTTAATCATTAACTATAAGCAAGTATGAATTATATATGGTGTCAAAATTCTCTTAAAGAATGAGACAAAGACCAACTTAAGATCATCTGACCTAAATCATTATCATAGTTATCCCGATACATTAAATATACAAGAAAATGTCTTATGTCTGTGAATAATCATTAAAATCATTAATATTTATGTACTAGGGCCTCATGTGACTTATCTTTGTTCCTTTCTTTCTATTGATCAACAAATACTTTAAGATGTGTAGATCTTCCTTATATTTCATTATGTTTTATCTTTGAGTTTCCTTTTTCATCACTAACCGACTCCACGACCATTCTAAAGACATACAGTCTGCATTTCTTAATGCCTCACATGGAGGCATCATCCCTAGTTGGAGCCAGAGGTTGGTGCTTGATTTCACCTTCCTTAAAAAACTCGACCTTCACAAGATTTTTCATATTTCCTTCGACCTAATTTAACTTTTTTGATAATGTATTTTAGATTAATCACATGATAAGTTGTTGGTCGACATTTCAAACCATCTAATGTGTTTCATCCTCAAGACAAAGGTGAAAAAACCAATGTTTCATCTTGTTTAAATAATAGAGATACATCCAGTTGCAGAAATAGTCGTAGGAAAATAAAATATTTTAATTAAAAATTAAATGTTGTATTAGAGAATAGATCAATATATTATTATATTATAATTTAAATATTTTATTATTATTATTATTATTATATATTATATTTTTAAGTTGAAGAGGTCAATATATAATTATTATATTATAGAAAAATCCAAAAAAAACAACACATAGTTAAGGAAACTCATAAAAATAAAAGAAAAAATAAATGTAATAAACAACCTAGTACACCATGAAGAAAAATGGAAAAAAGGTTTTAGAACAAAATTAGCTATAAAATGAGAATTATTTTATTTTATTATAAAATCAAAACATCATCAAAGTAATATGTATTATTATTATATAATATTAAATATTTATGCAGAAATTAAAACACAGGTTAACAAAAAAAGGAAAAGAAGAAAGACGAATGATAATAAGTTGTATAATATTACTACTGCAAATGAACTACAATAAAATATAAATAAATAATAATAATAATTATTATTATTATTATAAAATAAATAAATAATAAATTATTTAATTAATTAATTAATTTAATAATAATAATAATAATAATAAATAAAAGAAAAAAATTACAAAGAGAATAGATTAACAAATAAAAAATAAAAATAAAAATAGGGGGATAAGAGACACTCAAAAAGAGAGACTAGGAATCCAACTCCTAATTAATTTATAACCATCATCTCTATTGATATTAACTGCATGTTTCTTAATCTCGATGGCCTCCCTTAACTTCCTATGGTGGAAGTTATCAATCCTCGCAATGACCTTGGAATTCTCAATGGAGAGATGGTGTTTGGTTTTCTCAACAAGTTCAACTATAGTTGAAGAGAGAGCACAGTTGAGCTTAATATATGTTGCATGCTCTTGAATTATTTTGTTAATAGAGCAACCAATTTCTATAATGTAAGGATTCCCACAAGACCAGGGGAATTTCTAATGGTATTAATTTGAATCCCGAAGTATTAGAACAAATAATACAATACTTGAAATGCCAGAGTATTTTTTATGGTTTCGTTTCTTTTATTTTAATCTTCATTTATGTTTTATGCCATATTTTTTGGTATCGTTAATTACTGAGATTACATATTTGAATCCTTCTTTTACTTTCACTTCCTTTGTTATTATAAGTCTCCTTTCCACCTATAGCCTAACTACTCTTCCTTTAAATGACACACTTTCGTATCATTAACCTGTCCATATTTGTTTGTGCAATTAGAAAATCTATTTAATTTACATTATTACTTGGGAACACCCCCTTGCGGTGAAAGGAATACCATCCCTTGTCACCTTAAGGAGGAGGATTCTTAGAATTCTTATTGAATGTCTTTTGAGGTTGTTCTTAGTTACCGAGAAAATATGATAGCCAACACATACCAAATAAGAGCACTAGTGTGCTAGTATATAACTAGAGAATTGATGTCTTTTTCTATTATTAATGGTTAAGCCCCTTGAATAAACCTCTGCCACATGGTTCATTCATGACCCAGCCTAGCCCTTCATTCATTCCCTTCATCGAGACTTTTCAATATTTGTAAGAATTCATGGTACATTTATGCCTGCACATATAATCACCCCCACAGTTATTATAATCGTTTGCGTGCTTAACCCACAAATTCTTCCATCACGTCTTTATTCCCATCATAACTTTTTATAATGGGAATACTTTGAAGAATACACATAACATTCCTTTTTTCTTATCGCATGCAACATTGGCGCGCAACGTGTACCATGAGGCACCGGACTCGACAGCATTATAAACCATAATTTACATATTTCGGGTCCAAAGCCCATCACATATTGCAATCAGTGGTGTCCATGGCATTAACATAAAGCACAATCCAATATGGCGAACCCGCCAGGGCTATTAACCTTAGCACACATGCATTTCAAGTCGACCTCCCCAATCGCTTATCACAATCAACGGAACTCGAGGATCATATATAAAATACAATGCGATATGGTGGACCCGCCGTGTTATTAAATATATATATATATATAATATATATATTTATTATATTTATATATATAATATATATATATGATATATATAGATATATGTAATATAAATATATATATATATTTATTTATATATATATATTATATATATATAATAGATATACTATTATATATCATATATATTATATAATATATATATATATATATATATATTATATATATATATATATTCGGTCCGGCCTAATCGCATATCGCAATTGGCGGAGCCCTAGGCCTATGCATATTGCAATATGCGATATGGCGGACCCATGATGGTTATAGATCTCGTACATAATTTTTGAAGTCCACCTTAGGGTCTAGTCACGGTTTTCTTAAGATTTCCTGCGCATTCGATGAAATGTCGTGGTCCAGGTTTCCAAAGGAAATCTGATAGGGGTGATGTTGCATATGATTTCCTGTTGAGATGTGCGATTGCGGCTCGGTCGCAGCACAACTTTGGCTAAGCCAGGGGCTAATTCTTTCGCACTCCCCCTTTTGATTTCATTACGCCTTATCATTTTTAAAGTTTCAATGATGGCAAGAGTTGTTCTTAGGAATTTCTTTCATATGTTCATAATCATAAAGCTAATGTTATTTGTCTCTGTAGGTGAGTAGTAAAAGACGATTGAGCAGATTCGAAGAGTTCAGGTATACGGGTATGTTCTGTTTAAAGATCTGGCCTTGGGCATTCTCAGTTGGGGTTCCGTGCATAGCCTGTGTATTCTAAAGGTAAAGCTATCCCAGGATTCATCATGCGGAGATGACACACAGTCACCCCCTTTAATTAACATCTGTCCATTTCCTTGGGAAATGAAGCACTCCAGTAGATATGCCTTTTACGTGTCAGCAGTCACATGGACGGTTCTATCTCTGTATATTTTGATTTATATACTGAAAACACCAGGGATAAGTGGAAAAGTGGAAGGGAAGACCGAATTTCATCTCCAGAGGCATAAATATTACCTCCGTAGATGAGGGAAGGGCTTTTTGTTTGGAGAGAACAACTTTGATTTATTATGAATAAAGAAGACTGTTTGGTTCAATATGGAGCATGTTGTTTCAGATTCATTTTCCTTTTCTCTCATATGTTTAGAATCAATGTGTTGTCGCTGGCATAAATATAAATGTGATTTTCTTCTTGCATATTGATAACGAGCAGTTCATGGTTATTCCTGGTTATTTGAATATGATTCAATAGTATTGTTAATCCATGAAATGTCTCTGATTTGAAACTGTGTTAGACATTAGTTGCAAGCTTTATTTGTATAAAAGGAATGTGTATTCCTATATGAGTGATTGGATTGCAATTCGGATTTAATACAGCCTTTTTCTTATGTGGACCATTAATTGATTCATTTGGACTTGGAATTTATATGTGATGTTTAACCACCTTTTGTTTTCCTCCTGCTAGATAGATTAGGATAGTTAGGACTAGATTAGAGTAGTTAGAAGTAGTGTAGGTAGGACTTGATACACATAGGTTAGCTATTTTGTTTGTTGATTTAATTGAAGTCTTCCTCCAAGAAGCCATCTTTCAACACATGTAGCAGTTTACGGGATCCTTTAAAACCTGTTGGAGCTAGCCATCCCAAACGAAAGTAGATCTAATTAGGGTCTGTGATCGGGTTAGTTCCCCTTGTTGATACAGTGAAAATTCACCATGTCAACACCGCCAAATTTTGAACGAAACAACATCCTTTTTGAGGCTCATGGCGGAGTCATGGGAGGTCATGATGCAAGAAAAGCAACAACGCAGAAGATTTTACAAGCTGGGTTATGGTGGACGACCTTGAATAAGGATTCAAAAGCGTATTGTAGGGCATGCGACGCATGCCAAAGGATGGGTAGATCCTCACACAGGGATGAGCTGCCACTGAATCCATACATATCACTACAGCCCTTCTAGAAGTGGGTGATTGACTTTGTAGGACCAATTTAGCCTTCAGGGAAGAAGACGGTTGTGCGGTACATCATCATCATGACTGAGTACTTAACCAGATGGGCAGAGGTGCAACCTTTGAATGACTGTACAAGTGCAGTAGTAGCCAAATTCATCTTTGAGTATGTACCGACAAGGTTTGGTTGTCCAAAACTTTTAATTAGCGATCGCGGTACACACTTTCTTAATGAGACGATTAGCGCGATGATAGAGGAATTTTAGGTCTACCATTAGAAGAGCACGCCATATCATCTGTAGGCTAATGGGATGGTGGAAGATTTTAATAAAATATTAGAGAGCATGCTCACAAAGGTTTGCAATGCTCAAAGAAACGATTGGGATGTTCACATGCCCGCGATTCTATGGGCTTATAGAACGACTTGCAAGAAGTTGACTAGACAAACGATGTTTAGGCTGGTTTATGGTGTGGAAGTTGTGATGCCGATGGAGTACATTATACCTAGTCTGCGCATAGTAGCATTCACAGGAATGGTGGATCATGAAGCCATGAAGGAGAGGCTCGCGCAGCTAACAGAGCTTGAAGAAGATAGATTTTAGTTGGATTCCATCAACAAGTTCAAAAGGAGCGTGAATAGGCATGGCACGATCGACACATCAAACTGCGCACCTTCAAGGTAAATGATTTAATTCTATTATATGAGAGTAATTTTGATAAATTTCTAGAAAAATTTCGGATGCATTGGCTAGGGCCATATGTCATCAAGGAGATTACTGACGGTGGAGCAGTTCAGTTGGTCAAGTTGAATGGAGAACCATTCCCAGGACGGGTGAATGGCAGCCGATTGAAGCCATACATTGTCGATCTAGCTAGATGACTACATGATGGAAGCACAGTCTTAGTGCTCCAGGCAACTAAAAGGAAACATGGAACTATAAACTACAATGCCCAGGTTGGGGAGCTGCATGATTAGGGGACTGCACGGAATGGAGGAATGTCAGAGTGTCATCAGAAACACATGGGAAGTTGCATTATCCAAGAAGGGACCACGCAGGGTAGCCAGAAAGTGATTGTTATGGTCATTTTTCATGACTTGACAATGGGAAAATGGCCAAATGGAGTGGGGGAGTGGCATTTAAGTCGGAATTTAAGGGCAAGCTCTGTGAAAATATGTCATCAATCCAACATTTGTGGGTGAATTTTGGGCGAACAGTCGGATTTGAATTCAAAAATTCCTATAAATTATAGGTGCCTACCCAGGGAAAAACACTTGCCATTTTGAGAATTGAGGTGTTGAGCTCTCAGGCGCGTATGAATTGTGAGTACTTTGAATCTTTGATAGCAAGTTCAACATTTGAGAAGTTGCCAAAGGAGACATAGGAGTTGTTTTCTAGTATCATGTCAATGCCTGTAGAAGTCGTGATTGCTGGAGAGGCAATGGCAACTGAGGGAACTGCCCTAGAAGTAGCAATGGTAGCTGAGGAAGCTGCCCCAGAGGTTGCAAGTGTTGAAGTACTAGAAGAAGTGCCTAAATCACCATGATCACCCAAGCCGAGGCCTAACCCAACCAAGATGGGTCCAAAAGTAAAGAAAGATAAGTAGAATGTGCCATAGCTGGTGCACGCATCGCCCAAAAAGCACCCATAGAAGGAGAAGCCCACCGCACAGAAAAAGGATAAGGTAATTGACCTAGAGCCTGACATAGATGTTGAAAAAATCCATATGGGTGAGGAAGACATTAACATGGGGGAGGAGGATGTTGACGTTGAGGGGTCCAACCCTATCTTCAAACTGCCTAAATACTTTCCTCTGTGCAAAGGAAAAACAAAGGTTCCGAAGGAAATTGATGAAAGTAAGGTCTCGCTACATACACCTTTACTGTTGGAGAAAATCTTCTTTGAAGGACTGCACCTAGGGCGCGTCCCCCAATTAAAATTGGAGGATTTGGATTTGGATGATACGAAACACTTTCCCCACTTAGCGATGGATCAACTCATGCATCGCGTCTTCTACAAAGACTCAAGTGTGACCATGCTAGAGCCAAGAAGGTGGGTAAAGTTGGTGGATAAGGCAGGTCTGTTAAACTCACTGTGCGTACTGCATTGCAACTACACGCCCATAACTAAAGGATCCGATACCAATCACTGACATGCTGATCCATAGGATCACTCAGCTACCACACGCAGGAGAAAATCTGGCCATGGCATTTGGGGGAAATACATGTGAGTGTGACCTCACCGTAGCAATGACGAATAAATTTAAGCTTGCAAAGAAGCCGCACGGCTACTCCATCAGTAGCATAACCAACCCCACGGTCAAGGTAGCCACTCAGATCTTAGCAAGCAATATTATGTGGAAGTGTTGCGATAATGAAGTGTTGGCAACAATAGTGTCTTTAGTGGCCCAGTGCGTGGAGGGCATACAGTAAAACTAGGTGTGCTACCTCTGCAGTGAGTTTCTTGCTAACTAGAGAGAGGTGCATGATCAAAGCAATAAGTTTCACTATGCATGGTTGCTACTATCCATAGTGCTAGTTGAATGGGAGTTACTAGAGGATAGTCAGTTTCCTCCAATCACGCAGGACCTACCAGAAGCAACGAAATTCACTTTGCTCTGGGCTACGAAGGACCCCCAAAGGGTCAAGGATAGCAAGATATTTTGGATCTTAATGGAGATGAGTATCCACATGGCCACCAACCACAAGTCGCGGTTGTCGCCGAGAGTTTTTAAACAACTGAAGGAGTATGTGGAGTTCAAGGTAGACTTCCACCATGTCTCCATGCACGCGCGGAAGGATCCTAAAAAAAAGTGGTATGACCTTCCATACCTAGCCAAAGATGACACAATTGCAGTGTTCCTCGACCACTGGCCGGCAGGGTGGCACACCACTTCAGACTTGATAGATGGTTCTAGCAAGTCTGTAGCATAGCGAAAGAAGGAAGAGGCCAAGCAGCGGATGGAACAACTAGTAGAAAAGAGGAAGAAGGAGGTTGATGACAAAGCTAGGGTAGATCGCGCTACCCAAAAACAGACAGAGGAAGAATAGGAGCATGAATATGACAGGAGTTAGAATTTTCCTTCCCTAGAAATAGAAGAGGATGAGGTACAATAGACAGGGTAGGGAGGAGCAGACCCAGAGACTACTCCATTCCGGATTAAGCATAATAGGGAACTGGAGAAAGTAGGGTTGTTGAAGAAGTCCAAGGCTAGCAAGACTTCCCTCGACCTTATCACATTGACAGAAGGTTATATGAATGACATTGGTGATACGGTGAGGGATGCCAGCACAGAACTGCTACAGCAGTTCGAGCAGCAGGAGAAGCAGGTCTTGGGCGTCATTTAAACGGGTTTGTGTGAGCTGCATATCTAGGCATCACAAGTACAGACCAATGTGGGTCAAAGTAGCACGGCATCAACTAGCTTGGCACCTAGGACAATTGAAGAAGTAGAAATGGTTCACCCCTTGGACCCCTAGTTTATCGCGCTACTATATGGAGTGTTGACCATGGAAGCAGAACATGATTGGGCCACTGTCCACACCCTCTAGAAGGTTTGGCTAGACTTGGCCACACTTCCAAGAGAATCCTTCACACCCTGCATGATGGTGTGATCGCAGAACTTTGGGCTCGAGAACAACAAGCATTGAACATCATCAGTGAGCAGAAGGTGAACAATGCCAAAACATTTACCGATAAGACTTATGTCATTGAGCTCTTTAAGGCTATCATGGAGAAGAATGATCGCACTACCAAGGTAGTGGCAGAGGCGAGTAGGTTTGTCCCTGAAATGGATATTCTTGAAGATGCGGCAGTGGACAAACGAATTTAGAAGCTCGCTACCAGAGTAAGCGAAGTGAGATCAGAGTTGGCCAAGGTTTAGTTGGACCTGAACCTTAAAATCACAGAACTTGCACTGAGGGACCAGCCCTCGATTTCACTAGAGGTAAAGGAGCAGCCCAAGGCCACTGCAGAGATGCAGTAGCCACTGTAGATAGTACAATGAAGGAGTGCACAGTGCTCTTCGAGCAGGCGCTCGAAGTGGTTACCAATTTGCAGGAGGATCCCACCTTGCAAAGGTTGGTAACGAAGGCTCAGGAGCTGCAACAGAGATATGATGAAGTCAGAGTGACGACATGCACTGTCACCCTTACATAGAGGCTAGCAAAATTGCAAGAGGAAAAGGTGTTAAAGGATCAGGTGGGTGCAGCACAGTGCAAAGAGGGAATCCTTAAGGCCAGAATGGGGCCTTGGCTTGATGAAGCCTATACGCTCACAACCACCATCGAAGCAAAATTGGCTAGTCTTCATGGAATGCGACAGAAGTTATAGGAAGATGGCGCAGGGCCAGTAATAGAGCATCTAGTCGAGCAGATGAAGCAAGTGGCAACACAGTGCACCGCCAAAGTTGCAGTGGTACAGGTAGAGCTGGGAGGTCTTCGCAATAAGATCTTCGTGCTAGAAAAGTGACTCGAGGGCGAGTCACCAAATTTGTGTTGGGGACCTGTTGGGAACGGGCCCCCTGGGGTTAATTTTGGAGTTAAAAGCCCAAGTATTGGGGCTAAAGGCCCAAGTTTTGTGTAAAGTCTCCACAGTTTTTGGTCACGGAGCGTGAATATGTAAAGAGTTATTAAGGGTTTTCCGCCCTTCTTTTGTATAAGACATGTTGGCTCTAGAGATCTACCATGGTCCATGGACCATGGGATTGTATAAAAAGGAGGTCTTAGAGGAGTCTAAGATAGTTTAGTTCGTCTAAGTAGTAAATGGTGAAGTCTGAGTTTGTAATGGGTCTATGAGAGCTAAGAGAAAACAGTCTTAGCATAGGAAGAAGTTATGTAGCTGAGTGCGCAGAGGCTTAGGGTAGTAGTCCGCAACTGAGTGCATGGACCCCTACAATTGTGTGCGCAGGGTAGTCAGAGTCTGTACTGGATATTTGAATCAATAATAAAGAGGAGTATTTTGAAATCACCTATGTATTTTACTTATGTTCATTGTATGCAATTATGTTATGTTGAATATTGGGTTTATGTTTTAATGCTACTCTGATGCGCGAATCTATATGTTTCTCTATTTTATATGAATGCAATAATAGATATATCTTTACGTGAAGATAACCATAATTGCACGTTAAAGTGGGCCAACACTTAGGATAATTCAAGTAATTATACAGTAAAGGCATGCAAGTGCCCCACCCACCTTCTAGGGTTGCACAAAGGACCGTCGTAGACCTTTGTAGAGGTTTAGAGGACGAATAAGAAGAATATATCGGTAAGCCTAAAAGGCTTATCAACCTATGTGAAGAAGGAGTTGAAGGTACAAAAATGACATCAAAACCATCTCAAGGTGTGGAAACTTGGTTCCTGCATTCCCCTATACTGGTTTGGGTGGGGCTTCAATCCACACTCTATGGATTGATGGTGAAAGGGCTAGTAGTGTAGGGATTTTCATAGCTAATTAGCATCGGACCTAGGTTAGGGCCCACCAAGCCAACACATAGGAGTGACGTAGGCCATCCTTCCCCTCTCATGTCATTTTGATTTAAACTAGGAGAGTTTTCGATGTATTTGTTTCGGTTGTTACTAGATCCACTCATTGGACTAGAGGGATCGCTTCTATCCATAAAAGGGATTGCCTAGATAACAAGACTAAACCATTTGACATTGAACACCACTAATTTGAATGATTTAAAGTCACACTCAATTATATCATGCAGATACCCATAGTATCGATTAACTGAAACTTCTGGATCTCTGTCACCTCTATAGGAAACATTGATAACCTGAAATATTGTAGTTATCCCACTATCGGAAGTTTCATCTTTTCATCCAACCTTTTGATGTGATATTTTTTGCCATCATACCACATTTTGTTGTGGTGTTTAAACTACAATATTTCAGACACATAAATAATGCATTGTTAATTGATAATCATATTTATACTTGGAAATTTTTCAAATTAAGAAAAAACACAGCATATGCATCAATATAATTGTAAAAGAAAAACTAAGTAATATGGGTGAATATGTTTGCCTGATAATATTTTAAACCATATGCCAAATCAATTTCCCTCTATGTAAGATTGGTATCTCCACTACGTTCAACCTCTTTGACCAATGTAGACACACCATGCCATGATAACATACCATTATTAGTTTGTTTTCATTGTTCAATTCATACCTTCATCCAATCAAAGATTATTCACAATGTATAAATGTATCACACCCCACTCATGTTGGGATTTATTAAAGTAAAACAATTCACATATATATTTGGTTACCATGTTATACTTTCATAATAATGGATTATGCATGAAGACTAGAAATTAAATAAGTATGATATACATAAAGGAGAAAAATTCAAATATACTATAAATTTCTGCCTATATCTACTTATATCTCACTTTCCTCATTCTACCTTTCCCCATTAGGTGGTCCCTTTAAAATTTATTCATGAAGTTGACATCCCAAATGTTATCCAACACATTAATAATTTTCCTATTGCACGCCTATATTGACGAAAATAAACCATGGTTTGATACACTATATATCCCTCTACCATAGAACCCTCAAGATGTGCTCTTTGTTTGACCAAAGCCTTCAGCGATTTGAAGTGCCCATCAACCATCCACATTGATCTTGTGTGTATGGGTCCACGCTTTTCAATCTCCTCGACTCGATGTATCAATTAATTTTCTTGTGCATTGAAAAATGTCGGAGGTAGATACTTTTGCATTTCACACATTAGACAAGGAATTTGTTTCCTCCAATATTTTATATCTTCTTTATTGATTTATTTAGGTGACAACCATATACAAATGAAGCAAGAAAATCACAGGTTTCAACAAAAAAAACTATATAGTACGTGATGATAAATAAAACACGTAGTCAAATATAAGTCGTACAATAAATTATTGAACAAATTACAATTTTGCACATAAATCTCCACGTACCTCATGTATTTTCCAAGATCATATATAACTTGTTTGACATTATTTTCAAAGTTTTATGGGAGAGATAGAGGTAGAACATACTGTGAAAAAAATAATGATTGATCATTATTTATTCCCAAATTAGTAGCAAAAAAACACTAACAAGATGTTTCACCAATGTACAAATATATACACCAAAATAATTACCTTAATGAACATATGCCAATCATGAGTTTTTACCCCACCTAATTTACCTTTCTTTGTTATGATATTCTTTATGTTTGAAGAAAATCCAGTTAGAAATTTAAAATTTTCAATAATATTGTTAACATCCTTTCTTTGCTGCTTTATCAATATCCATGGAAGGACATTTATATTTTGGCTGTATCCATCACTATTTGAATGAATCACACTCTACATTTCATGATTGGCCTCCTTAATGTCATTACAAATCTTGACATTTTTTCTTTATCTCTCCTTCCACCTAAAATTTGCCATAATGTATCTATTACATTCTTCCCAATGTGATTTGTATCAAACAAATAAACAATTTCTAGGTGCTCATAGTAGGGGAATCTGTTGAATTGCTTGGGATAACTTTTCATTTTTCATGGAAGTGCCCTATTATTAATGCCTTGATGACCTACAAGGTCAATGATAGTTAAAGATATTATAACAACAATATAACTTGTCAATTAGTAAAGTGAAGAAAATGCCAAAAAAATATAAAATAATATAAACATATCATTCATATAGCTACATAGACAATTTGATCCATACTTTGAGAGACTTTATTATATTACAACTCCCATGCATGAGGTTTCATTCTTTGTGGTCTTAATCCAGTCTATTCTTTCCCATTGAAAAGATGTTTTTTGGTACTTTGGTACCTATGGTTCTTAGAAAGGAAGCGCCTGTACTCATCAAATTCCTCCTTTCCTATGCTTCTTGAACGACAATATTTAATCTTAGGACCACAAACTGGACAAGAAAATTTACCCTTTGTTTGAAGACCTTTAAGAGATGGAAAGATTTTTATATCAATTATTTTAAGTATGTACAATAAAGGGACTATTTAAAAAACATACATCAAATGAACTTCATAAAATTAAACACTATTAAAGTTCAGGGTGATGTTATAACATGCCATAGAAATGTGTTAGCATTGGGGCATCGTGAATTGTCCATACAAGAATTGCATGGAATTCAAATTCCCTTTGTACATCTACTAGTCTAGATATATCATACATTGAGACATTGTTCCATAACTCCAATAACTCATTGATAGGAAGCTCAATATATACATTCATATCTTTGACCTAGTACTTACCTAATTGATTAAACATATAGTGCATAATTACTACATATATGAGTAAATAAAAAAATAAAAAACATAATTGAACAGATATATGAGTAAACAAATTAATACTTGGAACAACCATTTCCAGCATTACGTTCTTTCTCTTTATTGACGTCCACAAAAGAATGTTATTATTGATAACAAAAATGGGTCAGACTGAGTAAGTAGATCTGAGATCTCCAAATGGATTGACACCGTCAACTGCTAATGAAATCCTAAGATTACAAGGTTATGTTTTAAAATTTGACCATGTTTCCTCTATATTCCTAAATTTAGATCCATTTGCACACATTGAAGAACACTATCTTCAATTCTATTCATTGCATGGTAATCCAGAAATTTTGTTATGATTTTTCACCTAAACAATTGTCACAATAGTGGATTTATGGGAATATAAGGAAGAACCTTGCAAGGCATCATTTTTGTTACTTTATCGGTTTGACATATACTCTCATCAAATTTTGGGCATTTGTCTTTCAATGCATGTTCTTTATAATAGAGAATGTCATTATTAGGACATGCATGAATAGCTTAATACTTGATTCCAATATCTTTCATAATGGCATGTAAATCTCAATACTTACAAGGTAAAACATTTTAATTTGGTAATAGAAATTCACCTAACAATATATAACATAAAAAATAGTAGTACTCGTTAATGTACTAAACAATATTAATCGTACATATTGCATCCAAATGTTACAAATTAACTAAATGATGGTCAATGTACCAATATTATAAACAAAGGACAAATTAATTTCATTATCATGTATATAATAATAAAAGTCACAAAATATACTACATACCTTACGATTTGTGTCACACGTGTTTGTGTAACATCCCATGCCAAAATTCCATGTAAAATTTAATAAAGGAAAAAATAAGACCAAGATTATGGGACACATATTCCAAGCTGAATGGTGGGAAAAACACCCTAGTGTGTGTTCATTTCGGTTATTATGGCTAAAGGAAATAGGAAAAGGCAATGGAAAAGGCTTTGAAAAGGAAAAGTGGCATTAATTGACATATTATTTATGAAAGTGAAAGTTCACATGTTTCATGTGATGAGGAAAATGAAGGAAAATAATGGAAAATGAAGAAAATAGGGGCCTCATTGATAAAAAGGCTTCTAAGGATTAGTTAGTAAGATTTTTCTCGGGCTTGGTCAGTGTAAGTTGTTGTCAATTTAGTTTTGGAGCTCTCATTCTATTATCTCCCTCTCATACTCTTGCACACAGAGTTTTCTTGGAGCACTCTTGGATAGAGTGGCATACTTGGATGCTTGGAGCAAGAAGGAAAAGGAAGAGCAGGAAAATGCAAGAGGAAAATGGAATCAATAGCTACAATGGGTTTTGCTTGCAAATACAAAGTTGCATGTATGTTTTTCTCACTAGTTTTGGTATGCATGGCATATGCATGTGGTTTATTGGTCATGATCTTTCATTGGCATGGAGGATATCCTATATTGACAGTGGATTTACCTAGCCTTGCCATTTCCAGGATAGCCATGGTGTTGTGGGTTCATTACTTCATTTTTCTGGTTGGGTCTCATGTTTCCTTTATCTTGGGTTGGAACAAATGCTCTAGAGCCCTGGAAGGATTGGGAAGAGACCAATTTGTTGATGGTTTGTGATGTACAACATGAGGTGGAATAATTGTTTGATGGGTTGAGGTGGTTTGGGTTCTAGAATCCCTGGCTTGATTTCGATGGATTTTTCAATGATACCCCACATTCATGCTTGGATTATGGCACGGGGGTGATTATCTAAAATAAATATTTGGTTCAACCAATCTACGGTCGGGTGGAACGTGGTAGTCCCATACCTAGTTGGATTATGCATTCACTAATAAGATTTCCTCTCCTTGGTATTTCATGTGTAAATATATTGGTTTATATGTGGATTCTATGGTTTTTGTATCCTTATTATCTATGTTATTTATATGCTAGCTATGAGTATGTTTTATGACAGTGATGATGCATGGCTCTTATCATGTTTTTATTTGTAAATGAATGAAACATGAATATATGACTAATAGATGATAATGAAGCTAATGTGATAAGGCATCTATTATTCTTTGTGATTCTCATATAAGTATGAGACCCCCATTTTCTCATTTTTGTTGCTAAGACCTATAGATTTAATATTTATGATATGTTTGACGAAATGCCTATCATGGCTAGTAGGGGTCAAGTCTAGTCCTTGTCAATGTTTTTACAAATGTATCATTGTTCATTTGTGTAAATTCATTTCTGAAGGTGTCATTGATTTATGGGTAGTGACCTGAGCTCTAGACCTAAGAAAGTGGCACAAATCTCGAAGATGCAGGCACAACATTGGGGAAAAAAGTCCCCAAAAGCTCCATTTCCCTTGTTGTGGGAGCTTTTGGAGCCTCCTAGATGCACCTTTTTCCATATCAAGAGAGCATCTAGGGGCTTGATGCACTAAAACTTCATTTGGTCTCAAGGGCTAGTTACCTGGGTGGTTGTGATGGCTCCAAGGATTTATGTTGCTAATGTGGAAGGTTTGTTTGATGTGTTCTATCGGTTCCACTTCCTTAACTGACACAGGGATTTGAATCATATCATAGTAACTTCTCATCACATGTTTACCCCAGTTGGTCAATTACTTGGGTAGATTTTGGAGGAGGGTGTTACAAAGTGGTATCAGAGCAGGTTGCGCTCTCTTTAGGTGTTATTTGATACCACAGAGTGGTATCAAAGTGGGTTCCATTCCATTTGGGGAATGTCTGGTTTATGTTCTTTTTGTGTGATATCTAATACTACAGCGTGGTATTTGAGCATGGTTCACCCTTGGACTAGATGGACAGTGTGTTTGTCATGCACCATTTTAGTTCTATATGTGTTCTTTATGTTTGTGGATTATGTGTTTGTTGTGTATGCATGGTGGTGGTCATTTTTGTCGTTGTGTCGCCATGTAGGAGTTGATGATGTTGTTGTTGGGATGTGTTTTTCATTAATGCATGTCAATTGTATATGCATTTGTTATGCATGTCGGTGTCTATATGTTATTATGCATGCATTATCATGGTTATGATTATGCATGTATGGTAGGTCAAACATGCATTGTGAGGTCATTGTATGCAATTAGTTCATCATGATGTTATTGGTATGTTATGATGCTAATGAGTTGATTGAGATAAAGCAGGAGATGCAGATCATCAGATTGAGGTTGTAGCACTACATTTTGGCGTAAGAGAAGATTGTCATATAGGGATTGTATGTTTGACATGTAGGTATGTTAGTTAATGGATTTTATATGAATTAGGGCTATATACATGTTTTTCATTTTATTGTTGTTGTGGTTACATGCATGGTAGATGCTAGTGAATCACTGTAGTCATATAGTCATGAATGATAGCAATTTGTTGTTATATGCATTGTTGTTGTTGTTTTATGTTAGTTAACTTGATGAGTGTGTTATAGGCTAACTTGTTGTTGTTATATGCTAGTAACTTGATTATTAGGGTTATTACATTAGGATCTTGATGTTATATGTATCGTACTAATTTGGATTGGTTTATGGAAATGGTTAGGGTTATGAAATTCAAGTATGAGTTCATATGTTGTGATATTATGTCATACTAATCTAGACTAACTGTGCAGATGCGATTATTATGTATGAATGATAATTGTTTATGATTTTATGTGTGAACATGTTAGCTGATGACTATTATGGATATCATGACCTTATTTATGTCTAAGTTGATATGTTGTGAAGTTATATCAGCTAATATGGATTGATTGTGCAAACAAGATAGCCTCCCCTAAGATACATTAAGGTATGATCTTTCTTATGTCGTCTACTTTGTGCTTAAATGTTTGATTATGTCGTCTATATATTGTTTGAGTGTTGGTCTCTATTATGGCATCTATTTGTTGTTGAATGCTTGATTAATCGCATGATATGAGTACGTGTCTAATATTGCATCAAGAAATGATCTTGTTTTAAGATGGTTTTACTCACACATATGTGTTGAGATCGCTGACATGTACTTGAGTGTAATAGGTGAAAGTTGTAGCATTATTTCTAATGACTATGAGTCGACTATGGATTATGACATGATTGTTAGTCTTGGTAAAGGTTGATTTAAAATTGGTAGATATGATTGTCTTGATATTTGGAACATGTGGTTGACATGTGTGAGCAATTGCAAGGTAACATGCTTGGAATTAGTATGGCAAGGTAAGGTAACTAGTATGTTGTTATGTTTACTTATGCACTGATAGTTATGTGTTTATGGCAATATGATGCAGGGAATTGCATGGAAAAAGAGATTTCCATGAAATATTAAAGAAGGCGCAGGTTGATATTTCACTTGGAGGCACTAGGAACCATGGCGATAGAGTCATGGTGTTTGTTGATAGTTTTGTGCTTTCGGTATTTGTGAATTGGTTGCACTTGATTTCATCTTTGTTATGTCTAGTGCAAGGCCTTGCCACTTTGTTTGTGGTGTCATATTGTTATTGATTTTCATGGTTTTCTAATTTTTTTCATGTTTTTCCTTTTATGTTTTGATTCTTGGGAATTGGTTTGAGAGAGAGGAGAGTTAATGGAGTTCGGGGAGAGTTGTGTGGTAACCAACAGGTGATGTAAGTCTTGGATGAAGCTCAGTGCACGTATAAGGGTAGTTGAAGGCAAACCTATGGCAGCTAGTTGGATTGGTTGGGTCCATTGAGGTAAATGGATGGTGATAGGAAAATCATGAGAAAGGTAATAGAAAGGGTAAAGTAAATGGATTTGAGGTTTCAAATGCCTTTCCTATGTTGGGAACTGTTGTTCTCAATATTGTGCATGTTGTGCATGAATAAAGGAAGTTCTCTTAACCTTGGCCTTATGATATCTAATAATTATGTTGTGATCATGATTGTTTTATGCTAATGTTTATATGCATATATGTATGTATGTACGTTGTTCTCCAACAGGGTCATCAGGGATCATGATTATTTTATGTTTATGTTTATATGTATACATGTATGTATGTGTGTCATTGCCTGACAGAGTCACCAGGGATCATTCTTGTGGAGGAATAATTGCTTATGCAGGTGAATGGTATGAAGAGGTTCCTGGTTTATGAGGAATTAATTAGGAAGAGTAGACATGACAAATATATGAGGTCAGTATCATGTGGATATGAATTGATATTGTATTCTTGTATTATGCCTATGTTTATGTTATGACATGTAACGATGAAGGATTCATCAACGGAATGAAAACAATGTGCTTTGTGGCATGCTAGGATATGTAGTATTCTGTACATATGATGTTGTATGCATGTTGTACATATGGTGTTGTGTGTATATTACATATGTAGTGTTGGGTATAGATGGTGCTATGTAAATGTTGGATATGCAGTGTTGTTTACGTATGATGCTATGTACATGTTGTATATGCAATGATATGTACATATGGTGTTATGTGCATGTTGTACATATGGTGTTGTGGGCATGATTGTACATGCAACGTTGTGTGCACATGGTGTTGTGTACATGTTATACATGTGGTGTTGTGTACATGTTGTATTGTGTACACATTGTATAGGTGGTACGGTGTACATATGGCATTGTGTACATGTTGTGCAGGTGGTGTCATGTACATGTTGTGCAGGTGGTATTGTGTATAGGTGGTATTGTATACATGTTATACATATGTGTTGATGGTGTTGGACCTGCCAACGTGTCAGGGGATATCCCCGATAAGAAGTCCCAACTAGACCTTAGGCCTTTTAGTGTAGGAGTCCCAAAAGTGGGTCGTATGGTATCACCTTGACTGCAGTTGTGTGCATAAGCAACCATGGTCTCCTTGTTGGTAGTAAGGGTGTGACCAGCACAGCAAGCTAAGGAAGGTGCATGAAGGGTTCTAACACACGGAAATTGGAATGAATTCACCCCTTGGAAACCTATAGAAACACGTAGCTTGGAAGGGAACACATGAGTAAAGATACATCATAAGCTAGAAGGTAGGTGAACCAACAATACAAAGTTATGGTTAAACCAACAACACATCTCAACAAGATTCATACATACATATATAGAAAGAGTCCATACATACATGCGTAAGCAAACAGCTACATATATCATTAGAGTAACCAAGACAATTGAAATACAATAATAACACATGCATGAAACATCTCGGCTCTGTTATATTAAGAGTGAAAGATCTAATCATACTGTACAACCAACAGTGGAATGTTATAGTCACTACCGCCTGCTCCTCCAAAGAGATGTACTAGCTCTACGATGTGAAGAAGCCAAGGCTCATTACAATACACTCCAAGCTTTCTCTAAGATACACCTATAGGAATCTTGGCACCCAAAATCCTGTACAATGATTTATGAGGTTCTATAAATAGAAAAGGGTGGGGTGACCCTTGACATTCCCCTTTGTGACTCTTCACCTACCCTCATGACTCTTCAACTACTACATGGTTGTTACATTCGACCATCGACACTTGGTCTTTCACTTTTACAAGATGTTACATTACAATATGCACATGTACCCATGTGAAATAAAATAGGCTTGAGCAAGCCATGAAAGACACTACTAAGACTTGGACAACTATGGGAAGACCAACTCTTCGACATCCTTGTGATGGTCGATGGTGGCGAACTGATGCCAAGCTTGGTAGTCTGTGATGGCATCCATGTGCTTAATGGTGACATCCTACTGAAAGTGAACTCTCTCCTCCATTGCATCCAGGTACACTGATTTGGCACCTCTATCCAACTCGTCTATTAACATGTGCATCATAATCTTGAGTGCAGTCGGACCAGCAACATATTGATGCATGGTGTCTGCGTTGATCTCCAAGTCTGCGCTGGTGGCTACATGCATCATCTCATCGAAGTACACATCCAACACTGTTTGAACTTGGTTCTTTGACTTCTCCTCCATGACTGTGCCAATAGATGGGATCGTGTGTGTGCACATAATGATATCCATGCTTCTAAATGCCCATGCATGCAAAGTCTACAAACTGGTGATGAGCTGCGAGAGTTCTTCATGGTTCCGGATTTGAATCCGGATGCATGTCTTCAACTCTATCGCCTTTGGCTTCATCATATTTGGTAAATGTAATGGGGATCCTTTGTATCTCATTGTCCATGTCTTCATGCGGTCAACAGCAGTGTGTAGATTTGACAAGATGCATGCTCTCCTAACACAGCATTGTTGCCAACTAATGAGATGGACAACTGCCTTATGCACGGTGCCAAAACTGGAATACAACATCCATATGACTGTTTCAAGGGATGATACTTCATCTAGTATCAATATCTTTAACTCTGCTCTGGCGGATGATGTAACATGTTCTCCTCCCTACTTGTCCACTTGTAACTCCTTGGACATGCGCTCGTTCTCTACTATCAAGAATCAAACACTCGAGCTGGTAGCCTCATCATATGCTCTACTAGAATCGGCTAATGCTACAGGATGCTTGCGCACATTAGATATGATCACTCATTCTTAAAATTTTGCAGGAGATGTGTGAACATCTAGAGTAGGCACTCTGTGTGACAGCACAAGTTTGTGTTGTGATTCATCTAAAGATGTGTTGTGCATATTTGCCTATGGATTGTCTTCAAGGATCTTTGTGTCTCCTTGATCACTTGGGACTTTCTCTGTTCCAAATCTGGTGAAGTTAGTGTGGTGACCTCTTGGTTATGAGGCATGAGGTCTATATCCTGATCTAACTCTGGTTGCACCATGTTCGTGTCCATCTATTCAATCTCTTAAGATAAGTCTTGATCCTACGACTGCTCACCTTGTCTACTCTGAGCTAGTGACTCGAATGAGTCTATAACCTGTATGGGCACAGTTTCATCAATCTATGCGTGTTGCACCTCTTGCTATGTTTGTCCCTATTGCACTTCCTTCTCTCTTCTGCACAGCTCCTATTCTTCCTGAATTTGTTGCTTCATCCCTTGCAACTCTTTTTCTATTTCCTCCATCCTTCATTTATCTCTTTTCCTTTTCATATTACTCTTGTTGCATTGTTGCCTCTTAGCCTCAATCTCCAAAGTTTCTTTCATCACGATTGGATCTTCCTGGAACTTGCAGCTTTGTTCTGCCTCTGCGTTATCATCAACCTTTCTCTTGGCTTTGTCATGCACAGGTCTATTACCCTCTGCTGTTGATGATGATGGTGCTCTATGAGATGTTGCTTTGCTAACCATTCCAACGTTATGTAGACCGATTCATTGAGCCTGGAGAAGATATGGCAGTATCTCCATGGGTCTTCCTCAGGCCAATGACACACCTTGTGGATCCAAGGAAATTTCACTCTCGCATAATGGTCCTTTACAAAGAAATGTGGGTCATACTGTTTGAAACTTTTGGTGCAAAAAGTGAATCTTTTGAACTCTTCTGTCTCAGCATCAATATGCTTGAGATTTCATATCTCGTACAACTCAATCTACAAAGGAAGAGTAGGCAAAGGTGCCTTCTTCTTCCTGTGTAGTCTAGCTAACAAACCTGACGAGATGTGATATGACACTTCTTGCATTACGATATTATCCATGGAGAACTTCGGTAAAACATGCGAAGGATTCTCTATGATGTACATCTATATGAAGGTGCCAAGGGGTGAGGTATACCAATCTGTTATGCCAATCAATGCCTCCATTTCTACCTACGACATGCAAGGTGGATCCTTCTCAAATATCGTTTTATACACTGGGGTGACAAAGTGGTCTGAAAATTGTGTGATAACTCCATGGAGGTTGCATTCAGAGAAAAAATTGCAATAAGTGTGAACAAAGGTTTCTGAAGGTGTCCATGCCCACTTCAAACCTGGGAACTACTGACGGGCATAGATTGCATCCAGAATGTAAGCAGACATGTATATCTCTGCTTTTTGACCTTTGGGCCAATGTCAGGCCTCTGTCACCTATTCCTTCAACCTAAGAGCCAACATGTCGGACCAATTGCATGGCCTTCCTTTGCTGGCCAGTTAGTCCAGCGCAATCACCTAGATTTGTATGAAGGTCTCTGTGTTCTCTTGGCTGTATAAGTGGCATGCAAAGATGACCAAGTACCGATATGCCTTGTCTTGTAAACCAAGTTGGATGTTGTCCAGAACTTGGCTGGCTCTTTCACCCAACTCTTCAAGATATCTCTGGAGTTTGCATTGCTTCATGTGCTCAAGGGTTTCTCCATTATGATTACCAGTTGTGGCAAGTGATACATCTCGTGATAGTCCTTCGCCCTTAAGGTAGAAAGATTTGTCTCGATAACACTTCTCAACATCATCGTCTCAGGATAATTTTTTGAGATAATCCAATGTATCATTTCCGCGCATGGAAACGCGAGATACCTACATGCAATCCGATACAAGCCAGATTGGTGGATGTTGACATAGACCCTGCGGTCTTCCATATCTTCCTCAAATGTGCCTGAGAATGTATCATTGATGTCCTGCCATTTCAACTTGATGTCTCTATCTATGACCAGCTTGGTGTCTCCATAAAAGAGTAAGCTCATAGACACTTGTTCAATTGCATCTCCAGTTCCACTTCCAACGGTGTCCTTTGAACCTGCTCTCTTAGAGGTCATTGTACCTATACTGCTGAGAGACAGACGAACACCTGATATACCTGGAGACATAGTGACACTCATGGCAAAAAATTTGTCAACTGAAAACCAAAACAAAACTGAGGATTGTCATGCAACACACCTGGGTGACTGGCAGTAAAGATTGCGCAATTTTCACTGAGAGGCTGAGAGATTGACTGCCAAAATTGTGCAAAGAACAGTCCGAGCTATCAGGAGGCTAACTGACTACTAAAACTGTGCAATGCACAGTCCAGGCTACCTACTAAGGACTAAAACTGTGCAATGCACAGTTTCAGACAACAAAGACATGCATGCCTAGAGACTGCATTACGCAATTTTTTGGGTCAGCAGGGCACTGCCTCCTAGATTTGCGCAATTCAACCCTAGAGGCAAGTGTTGGGCTAGATTTACGTCATTTCTAGAGGGAAGTCAGGTCCTTTACTTCTAGAAATGCACATTTCTATATGGGCAAGGCAAGGTCTGGGCCAAGGTAGCCTAGAAATGTCAACAGGCGACTAAAAACATGAAAAGGTTTGTATCCGTGGTGAGACTAAGTGTAACAAAGATTGAATGATCATGCATGAAAAAAATGAACGCGGGATTCAACAAATGGGAATGCATGCATGTGTGTGAAACAAGTCACTGTAACTGCAGCCATTAGTGCAAAACAGTGTCATGCGTGTGACAGCAGTGAGATGCAAAAGAAACTAAAATGGTGCTTCTAAAAGCTAATATACATTAAAATGATAGTAGGAGTTCAACAAAACCAAGCAAACAACATTCATACAAAGAAAAATATGAAAAGCGACAGAAAAGAAACAAATGACATGAAAGGTAGACTTACCCAGAAACAATTGAGTTGAATGTGCCAAAGACTCCTAGATGTGTTGTGGGATGTCAGAGCTCCAAGATCGATGTGAGAAATGAGATTTGCAGCGTATAATATATAAGTTTGAGGCTTATGACACACATTCCACAAATCTATGAAAAAACGACACTTGAAGGGAAGTTTCTAAAACGATCTTTGCATGTAACCTCTAGCTGCTAAAAACAGATCCCTAAAATTTAGGGATGTTTTTTGCATGTTGTTTTTTGCTATTTCGGGAAAAGAAACCCATCCATGCAAATCAGAATTGCTTAGTCCCTGAAGGAACCGGTCAATCTGAAGGCACATGCAGCAGACTGCAAATCTGGGAAAGGGATTTGCGCAGCTTCTAGGCTGAATAGGGTTGGTTATCCCTTAGCCATTGCACAATTTCTGAGGTCAGTAGGTCACTGCCTCCCAAAATTGTGCAATTTCTGAGCTAAAGCCTAGTTTCAAGCTGGATTGTGCAATTTTCTGAGGGAGGGCTGCCTGGCTAGATTGTGAAATTTTGGAGCCCACCAGGCATCCCAGCAGGATTGAACAATTTATGGTGGGAAGGTTGGTTCCCCTCCAAAATTACACAATTTTCTGGGTGAACATCTCAGCCAGAAAATTACCAAAGTTTGGAATGACAACCTATGATAGGAGACAAGCAAGTTGACATGCACAAGTTAGCGATCCACTGAAACTCAATTTAATCCTATGCACTTGACAGTGCAAGACATGTTGCTAAGGATGGTTGGTAGGGAGGCTCCAAAATGAAGGTAAGACAAAATTTTGGAGGGTGGTTGTAGTCGCTACAACAATATGGTACTAGTGTACATGTGGTATTGTGTACATGTCATACATGCTTTGTTGTGGGCATGTGGTACTATGTATGTATTGTGTGGTGTTGTACACTTGATGTAGGCATATGTATTGTGTTGTGGCGTACACTGGATGTAGGTGTATGTGTTGTATGTGAGGTGTAGGTGCATGTATTGCATGGTGTTGTATGTCATGTGTGGTTATATGTGTGTGATGCACAATATGTGTATGTACACATGGATGAGGAGAAGGCACTGGGTGTTTGTCAGTTGTGGCAACCAATATGGAGTGTGTACGGAATAAGGAAAAAGGTAGAAGAAAAGGACTGATTGAAGGATAAGTATCAGTATGGCATTTAGTTTTATTATGCATGTGATTTATGATTTTGGTATATGATTATTACATGTGATCTATGATTCTGATTTATGATGGTTACATGTGATTTATGAATTTGATCTATGATGATTGTGTTTTGAGCTAATCTAATGTGATATTTTTATACATGATGATTTGATAGAACAACTAGTTTGACTTATTGTCACTAGAAGTACACAGGATGGCAAGTGTACCTTATTGATGAGCTATTGATCGGGTATGATGTGTATTTATTTCAATTTATTTTAAATCTAATTGAAGTTATGTTCTTGGTACAGGAAGCATGGAAATGCTTAGTTGGGTGGTTGAAACCAACTGTAAGAATTAGCAGCAACAGTGAAAGAAATTGGAACAGGTAGCAGTATGTTTGTAAAGCATTTAAGAGCAGGGCCACTGTGGGACATTAGTACCCAATAGTGTCCATTGATTTCCATGATCATGTTATGACTGGTATGACGGTTTGAGGCAGGGATATGCCTTGGTTTCTGGACCTTCCAATGTAAGGAAACCATGCCGAGGGATGGATTTCTCGGGATGGCGATGCCAAAAGAACTTCGAAGGTGTGTGACTACATAGAAGGGGTTGACATGATTTCCCATGGGACTGTGTAGAAAAGAAGGGAAGGTCGTGGATGGATTTGTTTTAGTCATTAGCATTACCATATGGAATCATATGCACATTAGTAGTGCACCCTCGAACAATGAGCCGGTAACTGAGGACAAGTGGCGTAGGATTGTAGCGCTAGACATTGGATGCAACTATGACTTTGATAGTGGATTCTAGACTTCTTGGGAAGGAGGTGAATCCTGGTACTACTTTTGAGGGTGGAGGTGTGAGCCTCTGGATTCCCTTTTTGATTACAAACATCGTATCCTTTTATTTGTTGGTTGACGAAATGTGTATATGTGTATATTATTGCAAATATTGTATCAAGATGGTTTATAAATATCCATAAACAATATGGTTATTTTGTTGGTTGAAGCAAATGAGTATGTGTATATGTGGTTATTGTAAATACCATAATGAGCTATGTTATAAAACTCTAGTAAACGATATGATTCTCATATCTTCAGTAGTGATCATTGTAGATATTGCAATGAGCTGTGTTATAAAGCTCCATGGGCATTATGTTTTCCTTTCAACGGTTTTGCTAATGTATAGGTGTCATTGAACACTGAGGATGGTGTTCCCCCAAGGGTGAGGATTCTGTAATAGCCCTGGTCAAAATTCCATGTAAAAATTAATAAAGGCAAAAATAAGACCAAGGTCATGGGACACATATTCGAAGCTAAATGGTGAGGAAAACATCTTAGTGGGTGTTCATTTTGGTTATTATGGCTAAAGTAAATTGGCAAAGGAAATGGAAAAGGATTTAAAAAGGAAAAGTGGCATTAATTGGAATTTTATTCATGAAAATAATGGAAATTAGGAGAAAAGGAAGGTGAAAGGTCACAGGTTGCATGTGAGGAGGAAAATGAAAGAATATAATGGAAAATGAAGAAAATAGGGGCCTTATTGATAAAAAAAGGCTTCTAAGGATCAATTGGCAAGATTTTTCTCAGGGTTGGTAAGTGTAAGTTGTTGTCAGTTTAGTTTTGGAGCTCCCATTCTACTCTCTCTCTCTCATACTCTTGGAAAGTTATAGTTTTCTTGGAGCACTCTTGGAGAGTGTGGAATACTTGGATACTTAGAGCAATAAGGAAAAGGAAGAGCAAGAAAGCACAAGAGGACATCGAGATCAGCAACTACAACAATTTTACTTGCAGATACTGAGTTTCATGTATGTTTTCCTCACTAGTTTTGGCATGCATGGCACATACATGTGGTTTATTAGTCATGATATGTTATTGGAATGGAGGATTGCCTAGATTGACAATGGATTTTCCTAGCCTTTCCATTTTCGAGATAGCCTTGGTGTTTTGGGTTCATTTCTTTGTTTTTCTGGTTGGTTCTCATGTTTCCTTTAGCTTGGGTTGAGTTACTAGTCTTGGAAGCCTTCGTTGGAACAAGCATTCTAGAGCCCTAGAAGGCTCGGTTAGAGATCAATGTAGAGATGGTTTGTGATGTCTGACTATGAGGTGGAATCATAGTTTGATGGGTTTACGTGGTTTGGCCTCTAGAAGCCCTAGTCCAATTTTGATGGATTGTTCTGTGAGATTCCACATTCATTCTTAGAATATGGCATAGGGGTGACTGGCTAAAATAAATATTTGGTTTAGCCAATTTATGGTTGGGTCGAATGTGGTAGTCCCATACCTAGTTGGGTTATATATTCATTAATAAGAGTTCCTCTCCTTAGTATTTCATGTGTAAATGTATTGGCTTATATGTGGATTATATGGTTGTTGTATCCTTATTATTTCTGTTGTTTATATGTTGGTTATGTGTATGTTTTATGAAAGTGATGATGTATGTCTATCATCATGTTTTGTTTCGTAAATGAATGAACCATGAATATATGGCTAATAGTATTATAATTCAAGTAATGTAAAAAGGCATCAATGCTTCTTAGTGGTTCTTAGATAAGTATGAGACCCCTATGCTCAGTTCGGTGGTTAAGACCTGTAGATTTCATATTTGTGATATGTTTGACGAAATGCCTATCATGGTTAGTAGGGGTCTAGTCGAGTCCTTCTCAATGTTTTTGCAAATGTGTCATTTTCTATTGTGTGAATTCATTTATGAAGGTGTCATTGAGTTTTGGGCAGTGACTTGGGCTCTAGGCCTAAAAAAGTGGCACAAATCCCAGAGTCATGGGCATAGAGCTAGGGGAAAAAGTCCCTAGAAACTCCCTTTCCCTTCCTGTGGGCTATTCTAGAGCCTCCAAAACACACCCTTGTCCATATCAAGGGAGTGTCCATGGGTTTGATGCACTAAAACTTTAGTTGGTCACAGGGGTTGGTTACCTAAGTGGTTGGGATGGCTCCTGGGAGTTCTATTGCTGATGTGGAAGGTTTGTGTGATATGTTTCGTTGGTTCCACTTCCTTAACTGACACATAGGGAGTCGAATCATATCATAGTAACTTCTCGTCACATGTTTCCCCTGGTTTGTCTGTTACTTGGATAGATGTGGGAGGAGGGTGTTACAGTTTGACAAAACATTCACCACCTTTACATCGACTAGAAGCAATACAACAGAGAGCAGAGATGTTTTTGAGCCTTCATAAAGAGGTTCAATTGCCCTCTCAGGTACAAGTTTATTAAAATCACGACCATCATACTGGTTTCCATCATCATCCATTCCAACATTATTAAATGTCTCTTGGATCAATCTATTTGTCCCATGTTCTTCAACTATGTTATCAACATCATTATCTTCTTCCGTAGGATCATTAGCTTGATCCTCAATATTTTCTCAATGTTCTTGAACAAGTCCTTGTACTACAACCACCTCTTCCTCGTCGAGCACTTCCCTAAGGGGTCGACACTATACAATTACAATAAATAAAGTAATATTAGTATATATAGAAAATATTTAAATGTTGATAGAAATTTTTACAAATATAATATAGGAAAACAAATACAACAAAGAAAAAGACAAACAATTATTGAGAGAAAGAAATAAATACAACAAATCAGTGATGATTCTTGTGAAATTTATCAATATATTTAAGAATATGTTGAAAAAATATAGGAAAGATGTTACTTTTCTTAAAATGTAGGAAGAGAGACACTTTATGAGATATATAGTCACAACCATAATAAAAAAATATATTGATCTTATTTTGCATTCATCATTATAATGCCATATTATTTCTTGATTTCACTTAGCGACTAGAAGTTTTAAGAGGATGGGTGAGCAACCATGAGCTTGGGTGAGAGAAAGAAACAAATGCAACAATTCAATGTGATCATTAAGCTTATGGAATTTAGAAATATGTTAAGATTATGTTGAAAAAATTTAGGAACAATTACCTGATAATCAACAAACAATTTTCATTCCATCACATTTACAAATGTACTCAAAGTACAAGACTCAAACAATAATACCAATGAATCCAAGAAATACCAATTAAGATCAAGAAGGAAAACCTCAAGGTATATACTACAATATTGTTCATAATGGCTTTTATAAGACAAGAGAATGAGAGGGGAAAGAACTATTAATTTTTCATAGGGTGGCATTGTTATTTGCTATGATAATTGCATTTCATCATTAATACATTAAGTTCACCCCATATCATCATTACATTATTCAAATCTACACCATTGTACATCAGCATATGAAATTATATAGAAAGAAACAACATCAACATCATCATCAATGCAGCAAAATATAAAAGGAATAGTAGAAGGAAACCATGCACACACATAGAGATACCAAGATTGGTCAAAGACCAGGGCAAAACCGACTATGGGGAAAACCCTTGCAAATCTTCTTCTTCTTAGTTCATCATGAAATGATGCAGCAAAAGGGAGTACAATGATCCATAACTTTATCTATTTAGCAAAACAATAATGATGTTTATGAAACAGATCTAATCATGCTAGGAATCAAAACCCTCACACTGATGGTTGTAATGTGTTGTCACAAACTGATATAACTATTATATACTATGTCGAACAATACTGAGAATTGTTGTCACTATCAATGAGCCCAATACATATGTTTGTAGATGAAACTAAAAATTTGGATCTATAGATCTATATAATAGTCAATTGAAGCCAAGATGCCAAACCTTATATCTGAACTTGGGTTTCTCTCATCAAAATTGTTTGTGTGCGAACAAAACTTCCTGGTCACTTTCTCGAATACTATGTGAGGGTGACTATGACTGCTCAGTCACTCTCAAGAAGAATCTATGCATATGACTAGGGTAACACACCTAAAACCCTTAGTCTCTCCCTTGAAGTTACTGTGCATGTGTCTGGGACAGCCTAGTCACTCTCTGGACCACTCTGTGCGAGCAACTAGGGACTGGTACCTCTAGATCTACCTCTGAAGCCATAGTCACTCCCATAAGCCTTTGTGCAAATGACTATGGGTCTCTGGTCACTCTCATAGGCTTTTGTGCTAGAATCCGGGGACCAGAATGTCATGTTTTGTGCCATTGACCGAGATCCAAAAGACCCTAACCTAGAGTGAACCTTTCGCCTATTATTTCAGACCCTTGAGTTAACTCCTTCTGTCGAACCTGTACGAACCGAGAAAAAGGAGAAGAGAAGATGTGTCCAAATGATCTTGAGGTATTTTCTATTTATAGGCTTTCCTGAGGGTTCACTTGGGGTTAAGACTGACCCAAGCAGTGACTCAAGTGGTTAGGGCTGACCCATTCTGTAATACATGTGTAAATAAAATAATTCATAACTCAACTTTTGCTTGACCAAATTTGATGATATTTAGGTCAATTTTGGTCTTCTCGAAAAGAGGAATCTAATGAAAAATTCATCTTAGTCATTTGAGTTGTCCAAGGTGGAATTTTTACTGCATTCGCAAAAATTAACAAGAACACAAAATGTATTTTAACCCTAGCTCCTCCCAAATCTTCGATTATGACAAGTGGAGGGTGGATCTCATATTGCCTTTTATAATATTTTTTTAATTAAAAAAATCTTATAAAGAGGATGTGGAATTTTAATCTTATTGTTGGGCATAGAATCCCCCCACAGCATTTTTTGGGGTTCAAAGCCCAAGTTTTGAGTGATAATATTGTAAATCTCTGCGAATTACGGGCGCGGAATGTATGTTAGAGTCATAGGGTTGTCCATCCTAAGTTTTGAATGTAATTGTATAAATAGAGCAAAGATCTAAGTGTAAAAGATAGTTAGGAAGTTAGAGAGAAGTATGAGATAGAAGTATAGAGAAAGTGTCTAAGTGTATCTTGGGTCATAGTAGTAGGAAGAGGCTTTGCAGTTGAGTGTACAGAGGCCTAGTAGAGTCAGCAACTGAGTGCGCAGACCCCTGCAGCTGAGTGCATAGGGTAGAGTTGAGTCTGTAACCAGAAAAAAGATTAATAAAGAAAGGTTTTGTTACCAATTCTATGCATCTGTTATGAGTTATTACATGTTTGATGTCAATTGCAATTATACTGTTTATTTACTGCGCACACTTATATGAATTGTGAATATTGTTAAGTATAATTGAAGGCGTACAAATAAGCTAAGATAATCTACTAATATCGGGTTACTATTAAGGACTTGGGTAATAACATTGTTCACCCACCGAGTAGGTTTGCGTGTAGGTAGCATCATAGGCTGCGAGGTACAGGTAATTATGAGTAGCGACGTGCGTGCAGGGTTGAACTGCGGACCACTTGAACCCATCAAATATCCCCAGGGTGCGGAAACCTGGTTCTAGCACCCTCCCATACTACTTCAGGTGAGACCTCAGTCCGGGCTTCGCAGACTATTGCTGAAAGGGCTAGTAGTACTGGGATTTGTTTGAATAAATCACCTCTGAACCTGGGTTAAGCCCCAACAAGCCAACAAATGGTTTCATTGCCGAGACTGGGATCTGCATAAGGGATGTTTGATGTCGTATCACTGGAATCCAACAAAGAAAGAAATTGAAGAGTGGTTGGACAAAAAGATTCACGAGTTCACGGTGCAGGAAAATAGGAATCCGTGAGTATCAAAGGAACAATGGTTGGAGTGCTACTTATATATGGAAATCCACAAAATTTTCTTTGCATCCTTCCCCTCTGAGTTGTATGAATGGATCACGAAGCTAGCAGACAGTCAGGGAAGGTGGAGACTCAACAAACTAATTGTGTGGACTCCAGAATTCGTGCGCAGACTAGAAGCATCAGAAGATAAGATCACGTGCACTGTGGACCATTGGCTCGATCTAATTATAGGAGGATTTATCACCGAGTTCACAGTAGACACAACAGTTAGCTACAGCGAGGCGGTACGACGCTTCCTCAGAGGACCACAAGATAAGTACATTAATTCATTGAACACTTGGATTGAAATGTTATTGTGTGAAAAGCAGGTTATGAGAATAAATTGATGTTTGGGGCTACGCGAAGTGGGAGGATCTATAGAAACGAAGGTAGCGCAGAGATAGAAAATATCCCCTTGATTTCACCTCGGCGGGAAAGTGAGGAAGAGCTTGTGAAATTTTCTTCGAGAAGAACAATCAGTCTGATAAGGCAGCGAATTCCGTGCATACCCCCTCCACCTACACCACTACCAGTCTCACCATCTTCACCTCCATCTCCGCCCACACCACCTCCACCACCACCACAGTTCAATATGGCGAACACGATAAAATTTTTGGTATTCAGAGAAGTAGGGATTGAAGATCTAGACCAATTTTAGTTCATGGTAAAGGTCATATGGGAAGCACAAGTAGTCGTAGATGACAATATAAATAAGGCAACACTGGTAAGTGCGTTGCAGGATCGCGCACCAACATGGATCATTAAGCATCCTAATGACCATCCAAACACAGGGATCGCAGATATCAAGACTGCGCTGAACAGGGAATTTAGCAGGCCAAAATCGAAGACACAATCAATTATCAAGTTTAAGGAAATCGTGATGCTTCTAGGTGAGACCCCATGGGATCTGGATCAGAGACTGAAGAGTATGATTCATGAAGCCAACATGACCTTGACAGATGGGCAGCACTGTGCATGGTTTGTAGCGTCGTTAACGTCACATCTAAGGACGATGCTATCGCAGCAGAAGTTATCGGGCCGAAGCTTTGGAGATTGCAATGAGACTACATGAGACCCCAATACAAGATCCTGGCCTGGGAGTCCAACAAATCCATGTGCAACTGAAAAATTTTAAGTTTGGAGATGCAAAGTTTGAAACAGGATAGGACAACTCGCCCAAAAGCGCGCAAAGAGGTATGGTGCATAAAATGCAAAGGCTAGGGGCATGACAAGGACCATTTTCCAGTCTTCGCGAACTACTTGGCTGGAGGAGGGCCGCTGCCATTAATACCAGAGGTACAAGTAGGACCGAGCACAACACCTTCATTATGGTGCGTGATTTGTCATATAGGAGGAAAACACGCTACAGATAACTGTCACCTATTACAGAAGTATATACAGATGTCTTAGCAATTGTTCTGCAATTTCTGCAGGTCGGTAGGCCATGATTAGAACACCTGCAGAAGTTACGAGTTGATGATGGATTAGACTCCTGCCTACAGGGTGCAGACCAAAACACGAGCCCTCGATCCAAATGTAGGGATGGTGTGGGCTGGATTTCAGGGGCGCGGATGAGGTTGAGGTGGAATGGGACCAGGAAGGGGTCACAGACAACTAATTTGTTACAATTGCAGAAGGCCGGGGCATTATGCCTGCAATTGTACAAATCAAACGAGAGCATCATGTTTATATTGTACTCAGTTTGATCATGAGATGGAGGAGTGCCCTACACTAATAGCGAGGTTGCACGATAAAGGGATACTCCAACCTCCCCCAACTAATAATTTGCAAATTATGAGGTCTAAGTTGTGCGAAGAGAATCTGAACGTAAACATTGTGCTCAAAAGTGGTATCACGATAGGAGATGACAAAGGTAAGCAGCCTAAAGAAAGTGTGTGGTTTCGTAAGGCTCCTACAAAGGACCCTGAATTTGATTTGGAGCACGCGAAGGAGACATTCATGGAAGCTAAGGAGCTTCACGGAGGTCTCCACTTTAGGAAGTAAGGATCAACTAGAGTTGGAGATGGATCCTTCAACGATCACTACCTTTCTGGAGAAATGTATGAAACTGTTATGCGATAGTAAGGCTGTGAAAGGACTGCAGGAACTTATCACTAGGTGCGCTGGGTCAGGGGAACCTCACATAGTACGGAAGCTCAGGAAACATAAATCACGAACAAGAAGGGAAATGCGATAGACTGTGCAAATCGGGGAGTATGAAATGGATCATGTAATTCTAGATCTAGGATCAAACGTGAATGTGTTGCCAAAGCAGACATGGCTTTCCTGACTAGTTGTAGGAAGAACAGTCTTAGAGCTTCAGGCAGTTGCAAGGGAGCTTCAGGCAGAATGTGTTGCCAAAGCAGACATGACTTAGAGCTTCAGGCAGTTCCAAGTCTCCTCCAACAAGTCAATGCTAGTCAAACCCTTTCAAATCTGGTCAAACACAGAATTTCAGCCCTGCAGTAGAGGCCTAATTTTGGCCATGCAATACCTCAAAAGACGCCTCAGAAACTTCGCATGTGCGAGCTGAATTAGGGCAGAAAACCTTCTATTTTTCTCTCTACTTTGACTTCGGCCTTCTTCTTGTCTAGGTGCAGAAATAGATAGATGTTGTGATGATCAAATGAATGAATCCAAGAAGTTGAACTTGCCTCTTAAATATAGCTGTCCAGGGAGGTCAAATAGGTGCCACGACGCCGACTTGTCCAAGGAGGGCCAACTTGAAGATCTTGTGGGCTTATGACAGAAAAATAAAATGACTTCTTTTTCTTTCAAATGTCCAAATGGGACATGACTCAAATAAAAGTTCTTTTGACTCAAAATAAATTATTTTTTACTCTTTTGACTCTAAGCATGAAAAACATGCTTTAATATATAAAATGAATATAATGAATAACAAATACATCAATGATAATATTATATTATAAACACCGACACTAATTACAATTTCAACAAGTTGGACCTCACATAGCTGGATTTAATCAGTCATTTTGTTCTTGAGTCATTATCCAAGGATGCCTATGGCATTCTTGATGTTTTGGTCCCATACTAGAATTCTCGTTGGGATTTTAAGAGCCGACTTTGGATGTTCTTCTGCATTTGCAACATGTACATATTGGGTTTAGCTTTTAAGTTAACTCAAGAGATTACTTGCCCATAAGCTTTCGGGTTGCTTCCAAAAAAGTCTGACGTAGAGTTATCAAATTGTTATATGAACATTACATATTTGTTTCCCAATATGAACAGATTACTTTTGCCATCTAACTCTAGAATTTTCCTCTCCTTCAAAAAAGCTTCTTAGAGAACAAGATGATTGTTAGTGAGAACAGCCTCATGTATTCACAATCTCATCACTAGCCAAGTGACGCGGGGATAATGAACTGAATATCAGTTATGTAAAAATGAAAGATTGTAACAGAAAACAATCATGACATTTTTTAGATTTTTTTCAATCATTGATCGGTTAATGCATATACAGGAGTGTTACATGTATGTTACACATTTATAATCCCTAACCATATCACTGTATCAATTAGATGCTTTATGGAAACAATAAAGAAATCATTGTGAGTACATCAAGCCTCAATGCTACTCGTGTTCAAATAAATGACCGAACTGTACAGGAAACAGCCTCTCCAAATGGTCTATAAAGCAGTTATCATAGCATATATTGAAAATCAATCATTTTCATCATGTGAGAATAGCACACAATTATCTAGATATTACCATCATTATGTTGACACAAAATATCTCAGAGCTTACGCTATTGGTTAAGGTCGATATTATTTTTTGCCAAAATCAGGAGAGAATACTGACACATTTTCCCTGGGTTCTCATTTCATTCTCATTGTCATTTTATAGACTTCTCATCAGATCCACTTTCCTATCAATATGTCCATCTCAAAATCAATCCTGGAATATCTATGAAACAAATGCAAGTACTCTGGTCGAGCAAAATTAATCTACTTAGACACCATCAGAGATATCAAAGGGAAAGCATTAGAGGTGACAAAGCATGAATTCCATCAAAATCACTGGACCATAAAGAATGCTGTTCAATTCTATAATCAATGAATGTACATGTCAAACAAGTTTCTCGATTCCAGTCACACCATTGAAAGCAATCTGCATCCTTGATGATGTTTCTCAAGTATATAATACTCTAACAGGTCAGAATGTCCTACATTATGTGTAGGAGATCTACCTTGAGTTTTCGAGAGAAGCAATGATATTTTAATTCATCTAAGTTCTAACCTCCTTTCACCATCGATACAGTTAATGAGTTTGCTACCTCCTTGCAAGAAATTAATGCACATCTCCTTGCAATAAAATGATTAACTGTGGTCAGGTCGTCTTAAAAATTTCTGCTATACAAACCAGAAACAATTTCCAGTCACCTCTAGTCCCCGGATTGCTTTCTGATCCTGGGAAAAAGAGGAAACTTCCCTAGGTATATCTGCATGGGGACTGGAAACTCCAGACACTTTTATAGCATGCCTCCTGGAGTTTCTGGCTATTTCCATGGTTTCCCAACTGTGTTTCATGGAAGTTCTCCAGGGTTTGCAAGGCTTTCCATGCACTTTGCTAAAAATTATGGAGGTTCCCCAGGTATTGACTTAAGTTTCCAGGGGTTTCACTGAAGTTCTCAATGTTTCCTTGCTTTTTGACACTTCCTATAGGTGTCTGCCCAAGTTTCATGTTTTCATCCATGTTGCAAAGCAGATTTTAGGATCGACTTGCCTTTCTGGATCTGGTTCCACTTGTCCAAGCTTTTAAATGCCAACCAATAATTTTTTTGGAACTGTACAACAACAGATATAACTAACAAAAATGCCAAGGCTGTTGTCAATTTTCCAGTTAAATATGATATGCTCCTTTTGTGATAGGAATGCCAGAACCCTGCCAATACACAAAATGCCATGCTGGTCCCTTTAACATAAATAGAAAGGTTGTCTTAGCATCACAAGGAATCCTCCCAAGAGCATAACCTTTAGTTGAAATCTCACAATGAATTATCCTTGGAAATCTTGTAGATGGAATTGATAGCAGTGTAGCAGTCTGCACATAAAAATTCGAAGAGGAACCCCATGGTAGTGTGCGTAAGTGCAGTACCAATAGCAAACTTTTCACTGTGATGAAAGAGAGAGGGTTTCCTTTTGCTTCTGCTTTTTATCAGCAAAAGAAGTCTCATGCTAGGTACTTATGATGCTACCTCTATCTGCCCTGATAACATCTGCGACTTTGCATAGATAGCCTCCATTAGTTCACATGATCTGGCTTGTACCCTGCCATGCACCTCTGACTCCAAGTTGTTTTCCTTCACTTTCATTCACCAAATTTCTCAGCATTGTTGTGTCATCCCATCTACCACTTTCCATGAATATATTTAACTAAACCAACGTATAATCTCCAACATTTACTGGTGCTAAACATCCAACGCAGCAAGGAAATAGACTACACATTTTCCTAAATATCAATAGCCAAGCTCTGCTGGAAGTGATTGTGTTCCTTCTGCTCCTGCTCTATATCATACAGCATGAATCTTGTGCCAGGTAGATGTCCTGCATTCTCGATCATGATGGACACCTTCTGCAGATTTGCATAGGTATCATCTGCCAGTTCTTGTGATCTGTCTTCAGTGATAAATGCATGCACCCTCTTGTTTACCTCGATCCAACTGCATCCTGGTTCCTTTTTCACTCCTCTCTCATTCATTATTTTTCTCATCTTTGCTGCATCATTCCATCTCCCACCTGCAGCAAAAATACTTGACAACAACACATAACTTGTAGCATCCAGTGGTTCCAACTCAAGAAGGCATTCTGCTGCACGTCTTCCTATTTCCATATTGTCATGGACTCTGCAGGCACTGAGCAATGTCCTCCACACCAAACCACTGGGTTTTACGGGCATTGTATGAATGAAGGCTTCTGCCTTATCAAGATGCCCAGCACGGCTAAGAAGGTCAACTACACAAGAATAGTGCTCCATTCTTGGCATGATGCCATAATCTCTACTGATCGAATCAAAGTACTTACTTCCTTCTTCCAAAAGGCCTACATGGCTGCATGCAGAGAGAACACCAACAAATGTGATGTGATTTGGCTGCATGCCTGTTGCTTTCATTTTCTCAAAGAGTTGAATTGCCTCCTTGCCATTTCCATGCTGGGCACATCCTGAAATTATTGCATTCCATGAGATGATATTGCGTTCAGGCATTTTGGCAAACACTTCTCTTGCATCCTCTATGCTACCAGATTTAGCATACATCGTAACGAGCGCATTCTGTACAGAGATATCCAAATCATTTCCTGTTTTGATGATATGAGCATGGACCTGCTTACCCTGTTCTAAAATGGCTAGTGTGGCACATGCCCTGAGAATACTAGCACAGGTGAAAAGATCTGGCATCATGAGTGCACGATGCATTTGAGCAAAATGTTGCAGGGCTTCCTCACTATACCCATGCTGGGCGTATCCTGAAATCATTGCATTCCATGAGACAACATCCTGCTCTGGCATCTTTTCGTACACTTTCCTGAAACTGTCGATGCTGCCACATTTAGCATACATTGTGACAAGGGCAACCCCTACACAAGCATAAGACTCAAATCCAGTTTTGATTACAAGTGCATGGACCGGATTGCCTTGCTCCAGATCTTCTGGCCTGGCAAATGCGCCGAGTACAGTATTAAGTGTGAACTGGTTGATGCTTGTGCATACCAATAGCATTTGTTTAAGAAGTTGCAGAACCTCCTCAATGCACTGTTGTTGAGCATATCCGGCAATCATTGTGGTCCATGAGACTACGTTCCGATCAGGCATTCCGTCGAACACAGCACGTGCATCCTCAACGTTTGAGCATTTTGCATACATGTCAATAAGAGCGCTCCCCACAAACACATTTGCTTGAACTCCAGTTTTTATGACCGCTGTATGGACCTGCTTGCCCTCTTCCAAAGCTGCTATTATAGCACATGCCATCAGAACGCTCGAAAAGGTGAATTGGGTTGGTTTCTCCCCTACCTGCTGCATAGTACCAAAAACTTTCAAAGCTTCCTCACCATGCCCACTCTGGGCATATCCAGCAATCAGTGCATTCCATGAGACAACACTCCGTTCAGGCAGCCTGTCAAACAACTTATGTGCATCCTCTTGCTGCCGGCATTTGGCATACATGTCCACAAGAGCACTCCCACCAAATGCATCCGACTCCAATCCAATTTTTTTAATAATAGCATGCACTTGTTTTCCCTCTTCCAAAGCCGAAAGGGTAGCACAAGCTCGAAGAACACTCGCGAAAGTAAACTCATTGGGCTTCACTCCTGCCCCTTGCATTTGGGGTAAAAGTCTCAAGGCGTTTTCGTAGTGACCATGTTGAACATAACCCGCAATCATGGCATTCCAGGAGACCGAGTTTCGCTCAGGCATTCTGTCAAACACTTCGCGTGCATCTATCAGTTCTCTGTTTTTGGCATATACATTTAACAATGTGTTCCAGAAGGAGATATGAGGGTCAATCCCAGTTTTAGTGATATAGCTATGGAGGGGTTTGGCTTCTTCCAATGTCTTCAATTTAACAAAACCTAATAAAAAATATGCATAAGAATTCAAGTCTGCAGGCTTATGTAATGTCTCAGACTGTATCTTGCTGACATAAAGGGTATTAGGCTCGTTTTGAGAGCCCTTGAGTTCCGATGTGTATATGTTAGTTGTTGCGCTGAATGTAGTACCCGTGTGATTACAACGATTCCCAAAAGTTAACAGCATTATGCCATGGAATTGGAACCGAATGTTTAAAACCATAGAAAAGAGATTGCCAAATTTGCTTACCTGTTACAGTATTGGATGCGGTCTCTCATGCTCATAGTTTGTCCAGTCCGTTGAGTTTTTAAACCTGTTAACTCTAGCGAGGATAACTGAGTTTTTAAACCTGTTAACCCTAGCCAGGATAACTGAGCATCTTTCTGATGTCGTGATATTCTGTCAAAGTCTCTGAACTGATATATATGCAAGGACGCAAAATGTTTGACTGCGTAATTTCATATTTTAGTTTTGTGATTTAGATAAAAATTAACCCGTCGTTGGTTTTACTTCTTGGAAGAACTCTTAAAACTTGTTTTGTTGATTCCTAAATGTTAACCATGGCCCTCCATCCATCTTTCTTTCTTCTTTTTAACAGGGTTATTATTTTTATCAAGTTGATTGGTTTAGGTTGAATGATGGATATCTCTCATCCTAAAGTATTTATTGATTAATATTGAGGCTCTGGTTGAAACTTTGTTAATCTATTAAGCATGTTTGTGGGTTGTTGTATTAGGATTAAAAGTATGGAGGAGCTCTTTCATCACAACTCAAGTCTTTTCAGTGAAAGGCAACAAATTTACTAAATATAAAATAATAAATAAAAATGTTATTTGTTTGGTTGAAGCTAATATACTAAATTGTATTTGAAGAAGCACAAAATTATGAATTTCTTTTTGTAAATGACATTATTACATGGCAAATGTATGGATTGAGAAGTGAAAGTAAGGCTCAATGCGCGGGTGAAACACATCAACATGATATTTCACTTTTTCATTTAAGTCTTTTGTTAGTTTTTTTTAAATAAAGGCAATTAACTACTTAAGACCCTTCATTGTTATGATGGGTCAAAAGCAGTTTATCATAGGCATTATGACACCTTCACCAAATGACTTATAACTATTGCTATACCTAAAAATGATGCTTAAATAATTACTCTATTTTTGTACATAAAATCTCATCTTGGTGTTTGGATGGGCCACATGGCATTTGTTAGTAATAATATTAGCTTTCATCTGTCAACATGGTCATATGCCATAATTATTATGACATAATTTGTTATCACATGTCATCACTGTGCTACTTATTATCCACGTGCAAACAACATGGAAGAATTAGTGTTAAAGATGATTTTGAACACAAAGGCATGTGGATTAGACTAGAAAGTTTTAGGATCAACACCTCGTTGTAGTACTATTAGATTTTTAATGTAAACTTGAATTACTTGATCTCAAGCTGCACAACTATAAAATATGGAAGTTCGTCCAATCCCATGAAAGCATTGCAAATTAATAATAAAACATAGCATGTGTCTTCTTAATTTCATAAGATAAGGCTAAAACGCATAACACAATGACTACAATCACCAAACAACATAGCATTAATGAACACAAGAAATTATAGTGGGAATCTCTCTTGAGACACAAAAACCACAATCCACTATCAACATCAAATTTTATTCTCTTCATATGCAAACATACACATTTCGAAGGTGCACAATGATTTTCATCCATCAAACATAGCCCTTGGCCATTAGACAACTTCACACTCTGGTGAATTGTGGCACTTGGTCATTACAAAAAACTTGTGTTGTCTCGCTCCCTCTCTCCCTCTCACATACACACAAGCACATTGCGAGAGCATAAGCCACAATAGCAACACATAAGCCCTAGAAAGGCCTAAATTTTACCATGTATGTTCTTTAACCCATCAGGGATTCTTCTCCCTTCATTGTCTCTAATCTTCTCCTTTTATAGCTGACACACTTGCTTTATCATTTAGGGTTTTTAGGTTTCTTGTATTCAAAATTATCAAAGTAGATTATATCAACTTCATCCTCACCTTTGTGTCACCACATGACTCCTTGTGATTGTCAATAACATGTTTATGCCTTCTTCAACATATATCTCTCTTGGTCTTTGTTCTCCTTCTAGGGCCACTAGAGTTCATCGATGGTGCTCCTACATCAAGCTCCCCAAGATATTTGAAAATCACATCCTCCTACAATGGCCACAAACCATCTTCAAATTTTGTTAACTTTGTTTGTTTGTTGTAATTTCTTCCACTTTGTCTCTTTATCGTTCTCTTTTCTCTTTTTAACACCACAAATATGTCTCTCAATGACTTTGATCATCTTGATAAATCTATGTAGCCACCTCTTGTTGGAGCTTCTTCACATGTAACTCCACCCAATAGTCTCTCTCTTGTTGAAGTTATCCCCACACAACTCTATCTAGTATATCTCTCTTATTGGAGTTGATTTACAAAAATCTACCCATCATTCCTCCCGCGTGTCACTACAATGTCTACCCAACATCATTCACATTTGAGGTAGTTATCTTCATATCAACATCTACTCAAAATCTTCTAACTCATTAGAGTTTTTTTCTTCATACATGGGATTAGATGTCAAAATCTACTTGTTCTTTCATTTACTTCTTCTTTGTTTGGAAAACTTTTAATTCCTTGGACTCCATCTTTTTCATGGTTGAGCACTCCCTTTTGTAGATCTTTTATATCATTTACCCAATAATAATAATACATTTATAGTTTCCTCCTTGGCAACTCTACCCAATAGTTACTTTTGTTAGAGTTGTCTCTCCTCCCTCTTCTTAAAAACTCTACCCAACAATATTACCCTTTGTTGGATTTGGCATTCATACGTAGGTTAACGAGCTAGTTTTGATACCATAAAATAGGGTGCACAACTAAAATGTGGAAGCAAATCCAATCTCATGGGAGAATCACAAATCAATAGTAAAACATTGCATGGGTCTTCTTCATTTCATTGAGACAAGGATCTTGTTTATTACATGCCATCACACTCATAAACATGGCACCAATTAGTTGTTACAAAACCTTGTGCTCCCTCACTCAAATAGACTCTCTCTCTCTACTAGGGCAAAGACCTGACAGTCACATGAAGTCCCACTCACAAACACGATACTAATCAACTGTTAGAAATCTTTGTGCTCTCTCTCTCTCTCTCTCTCTCTCTCTCTCTCTCTAATAGGCCAAATGCCATGACAATCACATAATAGCCCTAAAATCATAAATTTTTCCCTTTATATTCTTCAACTCATTTCTAGAAGAATTTTCTCCCTTTATTGTCTCTAATATTTTCCTTTTCTAATTGTGATTGTTTGACTCGTCATTTAGGGTTTTGGGTTTATTACATGTATAGCTGTCAAAGTTGAGAAAAACCATCCTTGTCTCTATCCCTTCATTTGGATCCTCATGATTGTTAGTAGTGTCTTCATATTGCTTCCTTCCACCTTGGATAACTTGCTTCATCTCCATACTTCTTCAAATTACTTTGCTTCATCATTGATCCTCCTGCATATAATTTTCCATTGTGCAAAAAAATGCTACATGTTATATATCGTTTAGCTTGTGTGTGACCATGAAGTAATTTTCCCCATGGACATATATCAATGCATCAAACTAATCAATAGATGGGGAATAAGGACTCTATTGGACCCTGCTTGGTTTAGATTGAGAATTGAGATGAGATACACCTTACTATGAATTGGCAACAATGGGTTTAAAACAAGCACATAAAAAGTGGCTCATAAAAAACATTTCAAATAAAAAGAATTGAAGGAAAGTGAATTAGTTCTAAGTTTCATTGAAAATACTAAGACTACCTTTGAATCATGGGGGCTTCATTGGGGTAGCAATACCATACCACATGTGTTCATATTGGAGGATCTATATTGAGGAAAAAATGACACAATATATTGAGCATATAATAGTGGGTAACTTAGGATTTTTATACTGGCAGATATAAAAAATGGAGCTCAAAGTTAATGAAAAAATATAAAGGGGTATAAAAAAATTTAATGAAAAAATGGATACTTACAATATCTAGTGAAAGTAGGGGTTTTGTAAATTGGGAAGGTGTATTGGGTTCGTATTGGTAGGGGGTTAAACAATGTGATTTTTAGAGGAATTTCCAATATGTAGTCAAATTAAGGGTATTGTTTAATATGCCATGAATGTGTGTGATCTGTCAAAGGTTCATTGAGTGAAGCCTCTATGCTTTGTGCTCAAATTCTTGTTTATTAGAACGCTTATGTTTTGAATGAATTACATGAGAATGGTTTGGGAAAATTATGATAAGGAATGAGGCTAAGAGACACGAAGAGATATTCAATGAAAAATTATAACCCTTATTTCATCTCATTCTATTACATGATGAAAACCAAACACGAGAACATTATTTATAGGCCAATACAATCATTATTTGGACTTAACATTCCAAATACATAATGCATTTTTTCAAACTTTCACATGTTTCCTATCTTCCATATCTTCCACATGTGTTTCTAGCATTGTCTAGTATGGCTATTTCTCTTCATGATTAAAATCCTTATAATAACATCGGAATGGGAGAATTAATCATTAATTCTTATAGTTCCTTCATAGGGAAGGAACATTGGATCCTAATGCTTACCTTAAATATTGTAATTTATGTATAATTTGAGGTGCAAAAATTCATGTTGAAATTGGTTATGTTTGAACAAGAACTCACATTTCTCATTAGTGGTGACAAAAGAAATGAAGGATGCTTTGGAAAGTTACAAATGAAAATATGTCATAGTTTAGAAACTATCCTCCCAATAGAATTTGAAGCCAAGGGATTGTAATGCAAGAAATCTTCCAGGAAGAAGATATATCCTCATTTATAAATGTTATTTTTTGGGATTTACTCCAAATGTGTTTTCACCTTGCTAAGAGCACACAAAGTCTCCTAGGCCCTTGGCAATGCTTTGTGGACATACAAATAGCTTAGTTTTGATGGATGCCTGACCTTGATAGGAGTGATAGCATAACACAGTTACCTGTCAAGTTATTACCGTAATTGACATGATGACTAACACATTGGATGCAAATAATAGAGGAGTACATTTCTTGATTAAGGGAGGTACCTACCTAGGAGGAGGATCACTAGGCACTTGAAGGAGAGCATTTAGCTCTAGGAGCCTTGGTCAATGTGATATACATCTTGGATGTTGGACACTTGACTTAAGGATACTTGGATTAAGGAGAAAATTTCATGGAGTTTGGCGATGGACCAAAAATCTTATGTTGAGGAGGATAAATGGAGCTTAATCACCACATTGGCACACATAAAGGTAACATTGGAGACATGAGATGACATGTGGCAAATAGTTAGATGAGCATATCCTTGCGTGAGAACACTTGAATAGTTGATCACTATGGAAGAGGGAGATTTGGACTAACAATGTGTTAGAAAGTACACCATCTTAGAAGAGGGGCATTAAGCCTAAGGATGATCATGCATGGAGGACATTTCACTTTGAGGGATACACCTTAGCTTGACACGTATACATCCTTGTATTGTAAAGTTCTCCATATTTGGTTGCCTTGTCGGTTGCTAGTATGGATTCATATCCTTGTTTGTATTACCTCCCTTACCTACTCTATATATAAAGGGATGAGAGGAGATTTGTATTAATTATCATTATTTTACATGGTAAACCTTAAACAAAGCCTCATATTAAGCATAAATATCTAGATAAATCCCTAGATACTAAGTTATTTCATTTATGTTTTTATATTAGTGTTGTCAACTAAACTCTTTAATTTTAACTGTACCATTTTTGTCCTACACACGCACACACAGAGGCAACCTAGCCCTGACATTCTAATGTAAAAGGACCTTGCCCCATTGAATAGGCCTCATATTCACTCTTCTCTTTTTCTCAAGGCATGGACTTACTTATTTCTCTTTTTTTTATGCTATTTTGGTTGTTTGGTATATAACATTTGGAATTAAAGCATACAATCCTAGGGTTTTTCTCCTTTAATTGAGACAGTGGAATTTTTGGTATAACCTTTTTTGTTAAAGTTTCAAATTAAAAAATTTCTAAGATCCCAAGGAGACCTAGTGAGTACTTGTGGTAAAAGCTTCAAGTTTTGGATCACTATACGTTTTTGAGATATATCTTGTGAAAATTTTAGCTTTTGGTTAGTCCTAAAACTACTCTTAAATATGTGTTCTTGGTACAACTATTGTATCTGAAGATAAGAAAGTCCAAAAGAAGTGTTACTAATTCCTTTGGAAATAATATAGGACATAGTATTTTAGGTAAAAAAATAGGAAGCAGATATAAAAGATTAGACACATGGCATTTTGTACAAGTTCACTATCTATAAATGGCCAAGAATCAACAAGTTTTGGGAAAGTTACCATAGCTTTCACTTGGCACATCAAAATTTGGTCAAATCTATCACATTGCAAAGAAGACATAACAAAGTACTATAAATTGAAATTTTAGACTTAGAAGGAACAAAATTTCATAAATATAGGAGGTTGAAGGTTGACCAGAAAGACAATCTCCAAATTGGGTTTTTAAAGGTATGAAACTTACAATTGACATATTTTTGTATTGGAAAATCTATTTTTAGTGATTCAAAATTTGTGATAAATAGACAAAAGAGGAGAATTGTTAATTTTCACATGGAAAAGGGTTCTACAAGAATCTATACTCCTTGTTAAATATCTTGAGAGACCACACGTGAAATTTGAAGAAAGAGAAAACTTAGAAATAAAATATCATTTTTTGAGAACCAAATTGATTATATGAGTGGTAGTATGTTGAAACTAATATATTTCTCAAGTTCTTAGGAAAAATTTAAATGGGAAATAGAAAATATAATTGAAAAGTTGATGGATCAAAAGGTAGAACAATTACAAAATACATGAATCAAAACATGGATAAAAATATGGATTGCTTAGAAAATTCCATACTAGTTATGATCTTACGAATCCTAGATGAGATTCCCTAAAGGAGATAACAAGATGCAAGGAAATCATTAAAATTTGGAGAACATACAAATTAAGTCTCAAAATCATTATTATTCATCAATCCAATATCCACATCATTAGGGGTTCAACTGAAAGCCAATGAACTACTTTATTCCTAAAACTAGTATGAGGAAATTTGATGGTAAAGATGTTATAACATGGATATTCTAGATGGAGCAATATTTTGATCTTATCAAGTGCCATCCTTACAAAAGGTAACTCTTACATCCTTGTATTTAGAACCTAATCAATTGTTTTGGTGCCAATGATTTTGTGAAAGAAGAAAATATTTGTTATATCTTGGTCCATTTTTATAGATGAATTCATAACACATTATGCACATAACAAAATAAATAAAAAATTTATTCAATTGATAAATATTTGGAAAGAGATCCAATTATAGAACACATTCACCAATTCCAAAAACTAAGTCTAGGGTAAAGAATATTCCAGAGGATAATTTGTTAGATCTCTTTATGGGCACTTTAAGCATTCAGCATGAGATGTGTCATTTTGAATGTAAATACCTAGAGTACATTTAGCATGGCCAATATTTTTTAAAGTAAAAAAATGGCTACTAGCATAGTGATCACTAACCACTGTAGAGGGCACCATGTTCCCTCTCCTGACCCCACTTAATCTACAAGGTTGACACCTCAACAAATGGATGAAAGAATATCCAAGTGACTATGTTTTAATGTGACAATGAGTATAGTAAGAGGCATAATGGTGAGAATAAATTATTCTGCATATACAATTAAGAGGAAGAAGATCAATAATTGGAACCATTGCAAGGTATAGAACTAGAGGAGGCTACTCCAACCATATATTTTCATATATTGAATGGAAACAATACTCCACAAACCCTCAATATAGAAGGATATATCAAAAAATAAAAAGATAACATTGTTGATTGATTCTAGTAGTACCTAACTTCATTGACTTCAAATTAATGAAATTTCTGCCACAAGAGTACCATATAGTGATTTCGAATGGAGTTACCATAAATTTTATGGAAGTGCCATAACATTAAGCTCACTATGTAGGAGTATTCATTGGATAGCCCCATGATTGCAATCCAAATGGGTAGTGTTAATGTTGTATTAGGGATCCAATGGGTACAATCATTAGGAGTAGTGGTTCTTAATATTTAGGAACTTTTTATGAGATTTTACATAGAAGGAAAGAAAATTCCACTCAAAGTTATTCGAGGGAAACTATTTAAATTAATAAGCTCAAATAACATGACAAAATTACTCAAGAAAGGACACCATGGTATGAGGAAGGTTCATGGCATATGCATCCAAATTATAATCAAATCAACAAAATGGCCATTAAAGATAGGTTTCCTACTACTATCATTGGTGAATTATTGGATGAACTACGAGGAGAAATTTTCTTTACTAAGTTGTATCTCTATTCTACATATCAACAAATCATAATGAAGCAAGACCTATGGTTCAAGATTTTTCCAACAAAACCCCCAAGGATACTAACATTGGAAACACCCACATGTAGGTGGGGTCTCACCCAAGGTATGTGATGGGATTTCCAAACCTATGTAGGTTGTGTAAAGAATTAGGGATATGAGAGGGTATCTTTGCTTATGGAAATCCAACTCAACCTATCATAGAGGTTGTGTGTCACATATATTCCATGACTTACACATGCATATTCTAGACCTTTTCCTCATGAAGCCTTACAGTAAAAAACTCTATATAGGTTAACAGCTATGCAAGATCCATTGTTAATACAGGAAGTCCATCCTTCAACAACCCTTCAATCATTATGGATAAAATAACATTGATAGGAAACAACAAAGTCTGTGTTCATTCTTTATACATCAATCTAATCATACACAACAACCAACAAAGCCATAGTGACTAGAACTCACTTCAAACATAAATTCCACACATGATAATCATCATTAACCTCAACAATACACATGGAACAAACATCTGAGACTCGAAAATCTTGTCGAACCTTTATATTCATATTGATCAACAACTTAACATTAGACATAATACACAATTCGAGAGTAGGACTTGGAAAAATCATACTCAGTTAATACTTCTTGCCATCACCATAGGTTTTAGACTCATGCAATATTTCATACAAAAAATTATTTCACAATTCTTCATAATATTCCTCAACAGATTGAGAATATACAAGATGAGACAGACTATACTTGAATAATCTACCCAAAAACAACAAACCAAAATTCGCACCAAAAGTATTATAACTAGAGCTGAAGACATAGTTTGAAACCTCGATTTACAAAGATCAATATTTTTATCGTGGATTTTTCTCAGATCCAACACTTGGAATCTTTTACCATATCAACCTACTAGCTCACCCATTATGGTGATTTTGCACGTTCCGTCCTTGATTGTCCACTGCTCTATTTTGGGTTGAATCTACCACCTCATCCAATGTTTAATTACACTGAAGTGTTGGAAAATATTATGTTAGATGTTGTACAAAATGGTTACCAAACTTTCTTTCATCGATCATTCCTCCATTGAGCCTCTATGCTTTATGTCGAGCAACGACTTCTTAGACCTCCGTGTCGTCTTGTGCTTGTAGTGTGTCCTCTCTCCTGCACAGTCCTCTCATTTTTCGTTGAAAATTAAAAAGAAATTGTTCCCTTAACCCCCCTTCCTTCTCAAAATGCCTCCTCTACCCCTCTACACCCTAACAGTTCCCCAATTCTACTTATGTCTTGCCCCTGAGCTCCTTGATTGTTGTTGGATGGAAAAATAAGGGAAGACTTTTGCAGTTTCGGCCTTGAATTCGTCGAAAGTGTGTAACTAGCCTCCTCCCACATCTACCCAAGTAATTGGCCAATCGGGGTAAACACGTGACGAGAGAGGCCAATATGAAGGGATTCAGCCTCCTTGGTGACCTTAAGGAAATGGAATCGACGGAACACAACAACCGTACCTTCCACATCAGCAACAACACCCATAGGAGACATCTCAACCACTCAGGTATCCTACTCCTGGGTCCCACTGATATTTTAGACCTCTTGACCTTTAGACACTCTCATGTTATGGGCATGCTAGTGTCTAGGGACCTCTAGACACTCTCACAAGCTAACAAGCCATCATCTAGGGACTTTTCCCAGCACACTTGTGCAAACGTCCGAGGAATTTGAGGAAATTTTCTAGACTAGAATTTCAGCCATTGCCCAGAACTTGTTGTAGCTTTCAGAATCCATCAACGACATGATGAAAATACTAATAAACCAAAAATAAACCTTAGGACTAGGCCTGACCATCCCCAATTGGGACTGACATTCTATCAAACACTCGACATTAATGCAATCTACAGGTCTAGGATACAAGACAGAGCATGAATGACTAAAAAATCTTTTGAAACGTGGCAAGAAGGATCACCACCTTATCCCTTGAACTGTTATGACATCAATTAGGTCTTTCATCCATCATTTTAACAATTACAAATAAATACATGAAATAACCATGACATGAACTAGTCAATTAACCATGCTTATAACCAGCATAAAGCCATGTAAATAGATGAGATATAACAACCTTAAAATCCACATATAAACAAGTGCAAAAGCAAGAGAACTTATCTTTCATTAATCATAGGCAAATCCAACCAGGTTCGGGACTTCCACATACCACCTAACCATAGACATGGGTTAACCAAATCTTTCTTTCAGCCAACCACCCCTGTGCCATATTCCAAGCATGAATGTGGGATCTCATGGATAAACCAATCCAAAAACAACCAAGGGAATCCATATGTTAAACCACCTCCACCCTCACAAAATTGTGATTACACCAAATGGTGCTTTGATCACAAAATCGACCGAACTTGGAATGCCATCTAGAATCCATCACTATCCTTGAGAAATTTTTTGTCTCCTTGTCTCTCAGGCTTTACCGCAATCCAATCCCGGATCATTAGGCCCTAAACCAACACCAGTCTCTTGACCTTTACCATAATCCACACCATATCAGTAGGCCCTAAATTGAGACTCCTCCCTTAGGCTTTACAGTGTATCCCACCAAAACTGATCAAGGGATTCCTAGGCCTTTGGGAATTAACCTTGAGACCACCTTTGCTCTGAATTCTGAAATCCATTTGAAAAATCCAAAGCTCAAAACTGAGATAAACATCCCAACACACCATGGCATCCAGAAAAGGCAAGGCTAGGCTGAAAACCACTGTCATACTCAACGAAACCATGCCACCGACAACAAGAGAACCATACACCAACATGCAAATCCATGAATAGAAAAACCATCTAGGAAATCACACATGAAATATGTTACCTGCAAGTATTCCTATTGAAGCTACTTGATCTTGCTTTTCCATGCTTGATACTTGCTTTCCTTGCTTTCCTTTCCTTGTCCTTCCCTTGCTTGTTTTTTCGTTCCTTGTTCCAAAACCTGAGCAAAATCTTGAGCCAAGAGATTTCCAACTGATGCTCAGAAGCCTTTTTATTAACGAGGCCTCTATTTTCTTCATTTTCCATTATTTTCCTTCATTTTCCTCCTCACATGCAACATGTGACCTTTCACCTTACTTTTCTCCTAATTTCCTTTATTTTCATAAATAAATGTGCCCAAAATGTATTTTTTCCTTTTTATGTCGTTGCCTTTGCCTTTTTCCTTTAACCATAAACACATCCATTGATACCCACTGGGATATCTTTGGCCAACATTCAACTTGGAATACATGTCCCTTAACCTTGGTCTTATTTTTGTGTTTATTAAATTTTATTACATGGAATTTTCACCAGGGATGTTACAGAACCCTCTCCCTTGGGTAACACCATCCTCAGTATTAAACCACACCAAGACCTCATCAAAACCACTGAAAAATAAACATACTACCCATGGAACTTTATAAATTAGCTCGTTGCATTATTTACAATGAATGACCTTCTCAAAAGGAAAGCATCATGACAACATGACAAACATATTGTTTGTTGGAGATTTATAACACAACTCATTATGGTATTTACAATAACCACCTATATACATATGCACATTTTCTAAACCAGCAAATAAAAATATATGATGCCTCTATCAATCAAGAAGGGAATCTAGAGGCTCACACCTCCACCCTCAAAAGTAGTACCAAGATTCACTTCCTTCCCAAAAAGTCTAGAATCCACTACCAAATTCAAAGTTGCATGTAATGTCCAACGCTACAATCTTGCGCCACTTGTCCTCTCAATGAATAGTTATCAGCTCATTGTTCCAGGGCGCACTCCCAATGCGCATTTGATTCCATCTAGAAATCCTAATGACTAGAACAAATATATACCCAACCTTCCCTTCTCTACTACATAGTCTCTCTAGCAATCCGATGACCCCCTTTTGTGCAGTCACTCACCTTCCAAGTTCCCCAGCATCCCCTATCCTTGGTGATCCATCCCTTGGAAAGGATTCCTTGCATTGGAAGGTCAAACAACCAAGGAATATACCTACCTCAAACCATCATACCAATCATAGCATGCTCATGCCAATCAATGGACACTATTGGGTACTAGTGTCCCACAATGGCCCTGATCCTGAAGTGATTTACCAACATACTGTTGCATGTTCCAATTCCTTTTGTTGTTGATGCTAATGCTTGTAGTCAATTTCAACCACCCAAGTAGGCATTTTCGTTCTTCCTTTACCAAGCATATAAATTCCATTAGATTAAAATAAATTGAAATAAATTCACATCATAACTCATTAGTGTCTCGTCAATAAGGTACACTTGTAATCCTATTTACTTCCTGTCACAACGAGTCAAACTAGCATCTTTGACCAAATCATCATGTATAAATATATCACATCAAGTTAGCTCAAAACACAACCATCATAGATCAAAATCATAAATCACATGTAACAATCATAAACCAGAATCATAATTCACACACATAATAAAATTGAAATAAAATATTGATACTTATCCTTTAATCAATCCTTAGCTTCTACCTTTGTCTTTATCTTGTATGCACTCTGGACTTGTTTCCAAAATCGACAAACACCTAGTTCCTTCTCTTCAACCATGTACACATACACATAGTGTAAATCACACACATACAACCACAAATGGAATACAACACCATGCAATAATGCACATACACCTGACATACGACACATAAACCTACACCTAGTGTACAACACAACACAATACATACACCCACATCTGGTGTACACCACCACACAATACATATGCCTACATCTTGTGTAAAACATAATATATATACAAACATAGAGTACAACATAACAAATACACATGTCATGATACCTCAACTACACAATGCACATACATAGTACCACATGCCCTCAACACAACATGTATGACATGCACACAATACCACACGTACATCAATACCATATGTACAACATGTACATAGTACCAGCTATACACCACACCACCTACACACTGTATACACAACATCACATGTACACGACATCACCTGCACAACATGCACACAATGCCACATGTATACTGCACCACCTATACAACATGTACACAATGCCACATGTACACATTACCACATGAATTACATGTACATGACACCACATGTACACAATATCACATGCATGACATGTATACATCACCACATGCACACAACACCACATGTACAACATGTACACAACACTACATGCTCACAGCACCACTTGTATAATCATGCACACAACACCATATATACAACATGCACACAACACCATATGTACATAGCACTACATATGCACCATATACATAGCACCCTATGTACACAACATTGCATATCCAATATGTTCACAACACTATATGCACACAATGTCGCATATACATCATGCGCACAATACAATATGTACACATCACCGCATATCCAATATGTACATAGCGCCATCTATACCTGACACTTCATATGAAATATTCGCACAACACTATATGTACCACCCTGTACATAACAGTGCATAAACAACATGTAAACACATTATATATACACAACAACGCAATGTGCATAACTTCTCAGGTGCAACATGTACAACATATACAACATATGCACCATAGTAGTACCACACATCCAAAACCACAATGTCCCTACCAAGCAATCTTTCTTCTAGTGTCCTAGCCATGCTTGTCCCAGCGTGCCATAGACCACACTGATTTCATTTCATTGACGTATCCCTTGGCCTAGCTTGTCCATAACATAAACATACTATAATAACAAAATATCAACTCATAACCACATGATATTGACCTCGTACATTTGTCGGGACTACTCTTCCACTTGATTCCTCATAGCTAGGAACCTCTTCATAAGCAATCATTCCTCCACAAGAATGATCCCTAACAACCCTGTCAGATAGTGACATCTATACATACATACATACATGCATATATATATATAAACATTAGCATTAAACAATCATGATCCTATTAGACAATGACATACAAATAATTGCTAGATAGCATAGGATCAAGGTTAAGAGAACTCCCTTTATCTGTGCACACCATGTGCAACATTGAGGATAATCGTTCCCAACATAGCCAACGCGTCTGACACCTCAGATTCATTTACTTCACCTTTCTTGTTAACTTTCTCATGTTTGTCCTGCCACCATCCATTTACACTAATGGACCCAACCAACATAGACGATTTTCATATTCTTGCCTTCAACTATACTTATACATGTAGCGGATTCCTCTAAGTCTTACATCACATGTTGGACTTCATTCAGCTCTCCCCAAAATCCACTAACTTTCCTCTTTCCCAACCAATTCCCAAGACTCAAAACTTAAAAGGCAAGCACAAGAAACAAACAAGAAGAAAACCATGAAAACCAATAACAGTACGACACCACAAACAAAGTGTAAATATCATGCATTAGACATAACAAAACTGCAAATCAAGCACAAGAAAATCACAAAAGACCAAAAGCACAAGACTAACCACAGACACCATGACTCAATCCCCATGGTTCCCAATGCTTCCAAGGGAAAGCTCAACCTGAGAGCCTTCTTCGAGATTTCATGGCAATATCCTTTTCCATACAATCCCCTACATCATACTACCATAAACACATAGTTTTTAGTGCTTAAATAAACATAACAATACACCAGTTACCTTGCCTTGTTGTGCCAAGCACATTGCCTTGTGACTGAACACATCCATTCCATCTCTCAAGGGACTCCAATTCCCTTGAAAGATCCACCTATAACTAGAAACTAGTTGATGTACCTGTCAAATACATGTTCATAACTATAGTACATATCCGCATAATGTTAGACAAAATCAAGGTTAAGAATATTTCATGTATGCAAAGCACTCATTCGTTTGGAATTAGGGTTTCCAAACATAGCCAAAGGAATTATTTTCCAATTCCTTTCTTTTACCCTTTTTACCTTTTTGCAATCGAGGCTTACTATGTATTGTCACATCACCCAACTATTAGTTATATAAACACATCAACTATTACCTTGTCACGCTAATACCAAGCATGTTTCTTGCAATTGTTTACACATGTTCCAAATATCAAGACAATCATATCTATCAATTTGAAATAAACCTTTACCAAGACTAATAATCATATCATAATCCATTGTCAACTCATAGTCTTTAGACATAATGCTACAATTGTCACCTATACTCAAGTACATATCAACTATCTCAACACATATGCGTTAGTACAATCATCTTAAAATAAGATCATTTGAACACATACTCATATTATGCAATTCAACAAATATTCAACCAACTTGCAAACATACAATGTTAAATAAATCAACTAGATGACATAATATACACCAAATATACGACATAAGAAAACTCATATCTTAATGTATCTCAGGGGAGGCTATCTTGTTTGCACAATCAATCCAGATTAGCATAATATAGCTTTACGATATATCAAGTAAAACATATATAAGTTCATGATATCCATAATAGTCACTAGCTAACATGTTCACATCATAAACTCATAAACAATTATCATTCTTCCATAATAACCACGTATGCACAATCATTCTAGATTAGTATGACATAATATCACATCATATTAACTCCTGCCTGAATGTCATAACCCTAACTATTTGCATAGACCAATCCAAGTTAGTATGATACATATAACATCAAGATCTTAATGCAATAACCCTAATCATCAAGTTACTAGCATATAACAACAACAAGTTATGCATCATGCTCGTCAACAACATAAAACCTAATCATCCAACTAACTATCATATAACAAAAACAAGTTAACCTATAACATACTTATTAGCAACATATAAGCTAATCATCAAGCTAACTATCATATAACAACAACAAGTTAACCTATAACATACTTATCAACAACATATGACCTAATCATCAAGTTATCTATCATAAAACAATAATAGCAATGCATACAACCACATGTAACTATCATTCATAACTATCTGACACATTTTCATATGACTACACTAATCAACTATCATCTATCATGTATGTAAACATGACATTAATAAAATGAAAGACATACACATAACAATAATTTTTATAACAATCTTTAACCTACATACTTGCATGCCCAACATACAAACATGTATGACAACATGCTCTTGCCTCGAGGTCAATGTTGCAACTTCAATTTGATGATCTGCATCTCCTGCTATATCTTAGCCAACACATTAGCATCATAACATACCAATAACATCATGCTGACCTAATTACGTACAATGACCTGAAGCATAACAACCTTCAGCCTGACAATGCATGCATAACAACATTAGACACTAACATTCATAACAAATACATAACCGACATGCACTCACGAAAATCACATCCAACAATAACACCATCAAATTCCACATGGTGACACAACTGCCACAATGACCACCACCATGCATACACAACAAGCACATAATCCACAAACATATGAAACACATGCAACCAACATGTATGCATGACAACACATTCACCAAAGGAGAGTGAAACATCGCTCTGATACCAATTTGTAACCACCCTCCTCCCACATCTACCCAATTAACTAGCCAAATGGGGTAATGCGACGAGAGAGGCCACTATGAAGGGATTCAACCTCCTTGGTGACCTTGAGGAAATGGAATTGACGAAACACAGTGACCATACCTTCCACATCAGCAACAGCACCCCCAGGAGACATTTCAACCACTCAGGCATCCTGCCCCTGGGTCCCATCGATATTTTAGACCTCTTGACCTCTAGATTCTCTCATGCCATGGGCATTCCAGCGTCCATGAACCTCTGAACACTCTCACGGGTCTGGAAGCCAGCATCCAGGGACTTTTCCCATCAGACTTGTGCCAGCATCCGTGGAATTTTAAGTCACTTTTCTAGCCCAGAATTCCAGCCATTACTCAGAACTTGATGTAACATTTAGAATCCATCTAAGACATGATGACAAGACTAATAAACCAAAAATCAACCTCATGACTAGGCTTGACCATCCCCAACTGGGACTGACATTCTGTCAAACACTTGGTATCAATGCAATCTATAGGTCTAGGATACAAGACAGAGCATGAATGACTGAAAACTCTTATGAAACATGAGAAGAAGGATCACCATCTTCTCCCTTGAATTGTTATGACATCAATTAGGTCTTGCATCCAACATTCTAATAATTACAAGTAAATACATGAAATAACCATGACATGAACCAGTCAATTAACCATGCATATAACTAGCATAAAACCATGTAAATAACAAAGATATAGCAGCCATTAAATCCACATATAAACAAGTACAAAAGCAAGAGAACTTAGCTTTCATTAATCATAGGAAAATTTGACTAGGTTCGGGACTTCCATGTACCACCTGACCATAGACATGGCTGAACCAAATCTTTCTTTCAACCAGTCACCCCTATGCCATATTCCAAGCATGAATGTGGGGTCTCATGGATAAACCAATCCAAAAATAACCAAGGGAATCCAAAGGTTAAACCACCTCCACCCTCACCAAACCATGATCACACCAAAGTGGTGCTCCAGTCATAAAACCGAACCGAACTTGGAATGCCATCTGAAATCCATCACTATCCTTGAGGAATTTTTCATCTTCTTGTCTCTCAGGCTTTACCACAATCCAATCCTAGATCACTATGCCCTAAACTGAGACTACTCTCTTGGGATTTACCACAATCTACATCGGATCACTAGGCCCTAAACCGAGACTCCTCCCTCAAGCTTTACCATGTATCTCGCCAATACCGATTAAGGGATTCCTATGCCTTTGGGATTGAACCTTGAGACCACCTCTGCCCCAGATTATGAAATCTATCCAGAAAATCCAAAGTACAAAACCAAGATAAACATCCCAACACACCATGGCATCTAGAAAAGGAAAGGCTATGTTGAAAACCATTATCATACTTGGAAAAACCATGCCACCAGCAATAAGAGAACCATACCCCAACATGCAAACCCATGCATGTCAAAACTAGCTAGGAAATCACACATGCAACACATTACCCGCAATTATTCCTATTGAAGCTGCTTGATCCTGCTTTTCCTTTCTTGATCCTTCCTTTCCTTCCTTTCCTTCCCTTATCCTTCCCTTGCTTGCTTTTCCCTTCCTTGCTCCAAAACCTGAGCAAAAGATTGATCCAAGAGCTTGCCAAATGATCCTCAAAATCCTTTTTATTAATGAGGCCTCTATTTTCTTCATTTTCCATTATTTTCCTTCATTTTCCTCCTCACATGCAACCTGTGACCTTTCACCTTACTTTTCTCCTAATTTCCTTTATTTTCATAAAAAAATGTGCCAAAAATGCCTTTTTTTCTTTTTTTATGCCTTTTCCTTTTTCCTTTTGCCATAAACACATCCAGTGATGCCCATTAGGACATCTTTGCCCAACATTCATCTTGGACTACGTGTCCCTTAACCATGGTCTTATTTTTTCCTTTATTAAATTTTATTACATGGAATTTTCACTAGGGCTGTTACAAGGTGATTTTGGTCTAGGATGCCTCAGTTTCAAGCTTGGTCATGATCTTTAAAACATTGCAACAACATTTGACTGAACTAGGGGAATTTGCAAAAATGGTTTACATCTAACTATGATATTTTGTGCCAAGCTCTGCGCAACAACTATATTATCAATAATATGTATGGCCTCCTATGTAGTTGTTATGCTTGTTGCATCAGATATTGGTGTTATACCTCCATTGATTGATTTGTTGGCTCAAGGTAGTACTTTCCAATAGAGAAGTGTGGTGTTGTGATATGGGTAGTGAGAAAAAACCACCTTGTATGGTTGCATTCTGTTGTTCGACATGGAATATCTTGACACTCAGACCACTAATTTCATTGTTGTCTTGTAGTTGTTGTCATAGCTCAACCCTTAATTCATACAATTGAGTGCATTCTTTTTCTATCTAGCAAGAATTTTCTAGATACTTGATTTGTTTCTACTCCTTTTCCCTTCTCTCAATCTCCTCAAGCAGGGTAGCAAGTTAAATCTATAGTTGTAGCTCTTTTACCCATGTCTCTAGGCCTTGAACCACTTGTTCAATTTAGTTAACTTCTCCTTCAACGAGACATAAACTTCCATGGGCATGCTAGGAATTTTAAGATACATAGCTTCAACATCCTATAGAAACGTGCCTTCCCTTTATTTTTCCTAATGCTTAGCCTCTTATATCTATCTGACTTTGAGCCTCTTGCAAAGCTCAATGTTCTATGGTTAACTGGAGCAAGTTTGCATATGTGGATTGTGCTCTTACTTATATTTCTTGGGAAATATATTGTTCTAAAGGATTAATAAAAGGCAGAGGAAGTTAATAAATACCCAATTCTACCTGTGGCAAGAATTGCACTCATTATTTCACTTCGGTGTCTGCAAAATGTGTGAATTTTTAGGGCTAGATTGTTCTTTGTTGTAGATAATTTCAATTTTTAACTTTTCAACATTTTGCATATTTCATTCACCCCATAACATTGTTTCGTTATTATAAATTATGTAGAAAGAACAATAACATCAACAATGAAGAAAAATAATAATTAACAACAAAATAAAAGCATACACAATAAAGGCACTAGGATTTAGGTCAAAGATCGGGGCAAAACCCAACTAGATTCTTCTTTATATTAGATATTCATCAAATTTAATCTAAGATACAAAATAAAATAATCATGAGACACCATCATCAATCACATTAGGCCACCTAGCGCCAATCCAACAACAAATCATACCATATTGTCATAAAGACAATCCATACATCAAATTGTTATTTCCATATCATCAATGTCATTGTTATGTAACGAGGTCACTGTCACTGTCAAGTAGATCACTACCATGTAAGCCATACATCTTCGTCATATCATTGTAACATCCTTACAAGGTCACTACCCTATCACTATCATACAACAAGGTTACTGTCATTGTCAAGTAGATCATTGCCATGTAAGCCATACATCATTGTCATATCATTGTAACACCCTTACGAGGTCACTGCCCTATCACTGTCATACAACAAGGTTACTTCCACTGTTAAGTAGATCACTACCATGTAAGCCATGGATCATTTTCATATCATTGTAATATCCTTACAGGGTCACCCCATACAACAAGGTTACTGCCACTATCAAGTAGATCATTGTTATGTAATACATACATCATTAGCATATCATTGTAACATCCTTACAAGGTCACTTCCCTTTCACTACCATACAACAAGGTCACAAGGATTACTATCATACATAATCAAAGGTCACTACCATGTCTGTCATATCATCAAATTTCGTGTCAGCGAGAGTATCTTATTAGTGTCATCAAAATCACTATCAGTGAGAGTATCTTATTATTGTCATCAGAGGTCACTTTTCATAGCCATATGCATAACATCTCAGTCATGGATCAAGGTCAAGGGCATGAACATCACAATTATGTCTTCAAGTCATGGTAATATAGAACATTGTCTTATATCAAATTTCTAACCACATAAATATATTTCTAACCTCAGAACCACAAAATATGGTATAGTGATGCCATTATTAATGTACTACAATTCCACACAAAGTATAATATAGTGATGCCACTGAGTATAGAATAGTGATGTGACACAGAGTGATGCCACTGTGTATAGTATAGTGATGTTAGAGGTTATGTGATCCTCTATGTATAATGTAGCAAGCCAAAATATGTGATACCATTGTGTATAATGTAGCAAGCTAGAGTGTATGTGATCCACTATGTATAATGTAGTGAGCTAGAGTATGTGATGCCACTATGTATAATGTAGAAATCTAGAATGTATGTGATCCATTGTGTATAATGTAGTGATCTAGAGTATGCAATGCCACTGTGAATAGTGTAGAAAATCTAGAGTGTATGTGATGCCACTTTGTATAATATATTGAGCCAGCTTATATGTGATGCACTGTGTATAATGTGTGTATAATGTAGCAAGCCAAAGTATGTGATACCACTATGTATAATGTAGAGAGCCTCATAAATAAAACAAACCATTGAATTATGTCTCAAAGATGCTAATGCAAGCCTAAAAAATGTAAATATAAGCCACGGTGAAGCATATCAAACCACGAACATTAAAGTGAGCCATGGAGAAATACATTCAAACCAAAGAGCCATAGAGAAACATCTGAACCTCTAAAAAACATATGAAGCCTTAGTGGTAGATGTGAGATGCTTGTTTAGATTGAGATTATGATCTTATTTGATTTGATATGTCTTGAATTAGTTTCAATGGAGGCTTATTTATACTAATCGATGGGGTCCCTTTTGGTTCCAATGAGATCCTTTGTTTGAGAGGTCGACTTTAATCATTTGGAGGGAAACATTTGAATTCAAAATTTGCTCCAAATGATATTTAAATATATTTTTTGTTAATGATTGCTTGCTCAATTTTATGCCACATTGAATGATAATGAGAATAGTGCCAAACAAATTAATAATCTTCCCTTTAATCAAATTGATTTCTCCTTTGGGGTGAGTGATGAGCCCCAAATTGGGTAACTTATTGGGCTCATTTTGCCTAATTATCCTTGTTCAGTCCTTGTTCAATCCTCCATTTTTCATAGCTTATGCATTATTTTTTAGTATGTTTATGTCATTTGTACGAATAAGGGTGGTCACTCTTCCTAGGTGGCTAACACGTGCCTATTTCAGGTTTTTTTGACACATGTTGGAGCAAAACCGAGCAATCATGGGCTAGATGACAGCCAAGATTGAGGTGAGGATTCATAGGGGGGTTGTCTATGACATTAAATATCCCTTCCTCGGGATCTCCACCCCCAACTCCAAGCTCAAAGGCCAACAAAAACGGATCTTGAAGGCAACCAAGCAGATTTTGAAAAAGGGATTGTCTACTAACAATTTGGACAGCCAAGTCCCCTAGATTTAGGAGGCCTGCTAGGGCCCTCGTGGTGTATAAATGATAAGCCCTCAGCCTTCGTAAGGGATTTTGGAAATCATTGCATTTTTTTTCACTACAGTGCTGTCACCTTCAGCTCGTTTTCTTGTAGCCATTTTGGCATAACTTTTGATTGATGACTATTTTTTGATAATGATAAGCAGTCCTATTTTATATCAACTCTGAGTTTCCTATAGGAGTCGTAGCTCTCAGGATTGGGCCCAACCTGAGAGCCTAGGGCCTCCTTTATGTAATGTTACCTTTCCTTTATGCATCGTTGTTTTCCTTTTTATGCATTTGCAAATGTATTTATGTTAGGAAGATTAAGTTGTGTTGATTAACTAGGTCACTTTTTATGAATAGAATTGCTTCAAATGTTTAGAATAGATTAGTAGGATAATAACAGGGAAAAAGCTCTAGAAAAGGGTCCACAAACATTGGATCAGGGGCTGGAATTGAAGTAATCGTGCCGTCCCAAACAAAAACACTAGTTTGCTTTGCCATGGAATCATTAGTGTGCTGTTTTCATTTGCAAAAGTTGGTTGTGTGTTCAGATCTCTAAAATGTCTCATTTCATAGTTGATATATATGGTTCTCCTTCAAATAAAGCTGTTGTTCATTCACTTTATTGTTAGCTAGATTAGATTAGCTAGGACTTTGATTACTTGCAAGACTTTATTGATTCAGTTGAAAGTACACAGTGCAGAGCATCTCCTCCACTCTTTCATCCACCCAAGCTTCATCAGAGCCATATCCTAACTAGGTTCCTCGACTCACATTTGTCCTCTTGCCCACGTAACCCTACCCTTTTTGTGCAACCACTATTTCAGCCTTCTTTGAGCCAATTCAGCCATCTACACCTTCTCACCACTCCATCCACCAGTCCCTGGGCCACTTTAGACCCCTATCCTACCTCCATATCCATTCATGCATCTTCCCTCACTCACCCATCCTCCAAAATCCCATTTTTAAACATCCTGTAGAAATTTCTGAACATCCTGTAGAAATTTATGAACATCCTGTAGAACCCCTGCAGACTTCTTGTAGAAGCTCACAAATGGGGTTTCTTGATAGCCAAACTTTGTGAAACTCTCTGGAAGGGTGTTAGGGACTCCTTAGACCCTCTCTGAACCTTCCTGACCTCTTCCAAGCATTTCTCCTCCTTGATCCACCCATGCACAGTCAAGAACAGTGAAAGCATATGCATGATGAAATTGACAACTTAACCAAAAATAAAAAAAGATGTTTTCTTCAGATAGAGGTAGTCTAGACACATGTATTTTACCTTCATAGAAGTAATGGCATCTCTTTCAGCAGTTTTCATTCTCTTCTTTGCGTTAGTAGGACTAGCTGGTAGAATTAGGGTTTGCTAGGGTTTGCACTTTCCTTCAGTTTTTCAATCTCTTTTCGCAAATAGATTAGCTTCCTTCGAGTTAGCTTTCATCCATCAATTAAAAAGCTTCTTCTAAGTTCTCATAGAAGTTGGCTTAAGCCCCTAGCGGACTTGTGCCAGCTGACCAAGTGACAGCTGCGGCAAGAGCTAGTACTTGTGCATACAACACCGTCGCTTCCAAGTTTGTTACGAACTACCGGGTTGATAAAATTAAAGAAGGGACTTCCAGGAGTTGCAGCATTATTGCTGCAATACTGGGGCCCACCAGCTGTATGGAAGGAAGTGTTATACCACCATTCAGCCAGAGGCAACCATTTGACCCATTGTGTCTGTTTATCATATAGAAAGCAACGAAGATATCCTTCCAAACATTTGTTTTTACTATCTCAGTTTTCCCATCAGATTGAGGATGATAAGATGAGATATGAGCTAACTGAGTACCAAGCAAGAAAATAATTCTGTCCAAAAATTTCCAGTGAAAATGGGATCTCTGTCACTTACAATAATCTTTGGGTTTCCATGTAGCTTTTGAATTGTTTCATAAATGCAGTAGAAACTGTACTGGCTTTAAATGGATGTGATAATGCACAAAAGTGTGCGTATTTGGTAAGTCTATCAACTACCACCATGATGACACTCTTTCCCTCAGACTTGGGTAAACCTATAATAAAATCCATTGAAACCTTCTCCCAACGTTGGCTTGGAATGGATAAAGGTTTTAATAGACCCAGTGTCTTAATTGTTTCAACTTTATTTTGCTAGCAAACCAAACATTCTGCCACAAACTTTTGAATATCTGATTTAAGGCCCTCCCAAAAAAATTCCTTCTTAACCCTGTGGTAAGTTTTTAAAAATCCTAAGTTCCCTCCTAAGGGAGAAGTGTGCAATTCCATAAGAATCTTTTGTTTTAGCGGGGAATTCTTACAGAGGTTTAAGCGATCTTTGTACCATAAAGAATCATTTTTCCAGCTAAATGTATCCGACGTACTGGAATCTTGTTGTAACTTTCGAATAAGTGCCCATACTTCTTCGTAATTCTTCCATTCCTCCCTTGCTTCCTTTATCCAATCTGGTTGGATAATAGAAATGCCGCACAACAATGCTTCCACATCCTCATCCTTTCTTGGGAGTGCATCTGCCACCACATTTTGCTTCCCTTTTTTGTAGATGATTTGAAAGTCATAACCCAACATCTTTGTGACCCACTTTTGTTGCTCTTCAAAGGATAATCTTTGTTCTA